>JAGFMF010011644.1:6295349-6311083 GCA_019455555.1 Galemys pyrenaicus | reverse complement strand
TGATCTGCCTGTTCTGCTCCCTGCTCTCTGTGGTGAATCCTCTCACCACCCCCCCACACCTCTGACCTGTACCCCAGTGCTTGTATGCATAAATAAATAAATCTTTAAAAAAAAAAAAAAAAAAAGAATTGCCTTTGACAGTGGACATCTTGCTTTGCCAAGATTAACAGCAGCATGTATTTTCCCTCCTTGTTTCTCTGTACTTCAACTTGATTTTTAATGCCTCAACTGATTTTAGCTATTTTTGATTTGTGATTTTAGTTGTCTCTGAGTTTTTTTCAGTGTAGATATACTTATCTGTTTCTTAGTTTCTTTGTTACTTTTAAGTGATTTCTAAGATCTGAAGAGAGTAATTCTAAACTTACTTTACTATTTGAAATTGAAAGAGTCTCATGTCCTGCTATGCATGAACTCACTCTGTTTGAAATCTTTGATGAAGGGGAAAGCTAGGTGGTCATGTTTTTTACTACATGTCCTCTTCCTGTAACTGGTTGAATCTAGCACAAACAACCTCCCCAAGGGAAACAAACCCATTAGAATAGGTGAAGTCAGTCATTCCTCCCTTTCCTTCTGAGAGTTCAAATTAAAATGGCTGTTAGTTTCTCATAGGCACTTGAGATGAATGGTCATACAAATTTAGCTGTGGAAGCCACACTGAGCTACAATTCAGATATGTAGGTTGAGAGAAAAGAAAAATGGAGCATAAGTATAGAGCAAAATGAAGAAGCAATGAAAGAGTGAAGCAGAAACCAAACTCTGTAGTTTCTAAGAGATATATAAAGGACCTACTCTTAGTTCTGTTTCTGTTCCCATGAGGCCTAACTATATAGTAAGTCTTACTCTTCCTTTTGTGAACTCTGTTTTTCTATAATACCATTCTTTATCTGTGTGATGGTTCAGTAAGTTTTAGTTTCCTGCAATCAAAATAATAATAATAAAGAGAGAGTCTAAATATAAGTTGATGGTTTCTAAATAAGAAGTGGTAAAAACAAAATAATTACCACTATGGAATCATGGCTCTTTAAATGGAAATTTTTACATAATAGACAAATTTTTGGAAATATCTGTCTGTATGTTGAGGAGTCGTTATAAAAAGTTAAGACAGGTCCATGAGTTCATCCCAGAGAAGTCATGTTGATTTCGTGAGAGACAGTAAGCTAATTAATACAGTAAATTAATAGCACACACAAGTGACAATATTGTATCCAAAGCAATTTATTGGTGTTAATTTCTTCATTTGCAAATGCACAAAGTTCACCCACTGAAATGGATGTTTTAATATATACTATAAATTGTTTCTGAACTTGCACATTTTTTTTGGAATTAGCTGTCGTGTAGTTAAATTTTTGTGAGAATGCTAAAGAGGACCATTCTCTCTTAACCCCGCAATTTTGTGTATTTTTGTTTTATATATAGGGAAAGAGGTACTGCCAGGATTACAGGCAGAATTATGAAGGATTACTTGTCTTCTGGTGTCTTCAGGCTCCCCTTTCCTTACATTTTCTGTAACACAGTTCTTACTTTCTCTTTTCCTGTGTTAAGTGTTTAGGCCTAGACTCTTTCTTTCTTTCTTCAAAAGCTACTCATAGTATAGGTCCTGAAACTTGTTCATACTAAGATTAAAAAAAGAAAAAAATGTTTTGTTCTTGGACTTATTATCAATAATATTCCTCTTTTTTATTTAGTATTAAATTACTTTCAAAAACATTTTATGTTTCCTGGTTATCCCTGGTGGCGCAGCGGGTTGAGTGCTGCTCTGTGAAGCATCTGCTGCACAGCAGTTAGAGTTCGATCCCTGGGCAGGGAGGGGACCCACATAGCTCAGCAGACCTCTGCTGTCTCACCTGCTGTTCCCCTCAGCAGTGTACTTCAGTCAATCTGCCTGTTCTGCTCCCCTCTCTGTCTCTGATGAATCCTCTCAATCCCTCCCCCACCATGCCTCTGGCCTGTACCCCAGATCTTATATACATAAATAAATCTTTAAAACAAAAATATTTTCTGTTTCCTTTATTACTTAATCATCACATACTTCTATATATTTGTACAACAATTTCAAGATGAAACTGAGATACTGAAACTGGGTTTTGAGTTGAGGTCTCTAGACTTTTTCCATATTAACAGCTGTCTAATGAGAATATGACATGTTTTCAGAGTTAAAAAAAATTAAAGTAGGGTCTCCCTGGTGGCGCAGTGGGTTAAGCAACACACTATGAAGCAAACCACAGCCACTGCAGCACGCGCTCAATCCCTGCCTCCGGCCAGGGAGAGGACCCACATGGCATTGCAGACCTCTCCTGCCTTGCTCGCTGCTGCCCTCAGCAGTGTGTTTTGGTTGATCTACCTGTTCTGCTCCCCACTCTTGTCTAGTGAATCCTCTCACCTCCCGCGATTCTGGCCTGTACCCCCAGCTCTGGTATGCATAAATAAATAAATCTTTAAAAAAAAAACTAATAAAATGAGTGTCTGGTTAGATGAGTTTTGCTGTCACATGTTGTCTACAATGAACTGACTTTCTCTGTTTTTCTATTTAATTCTCTCCATGGTTACATACTCATGAACAGTATAAAGAATTTACAGATTAACTTGTGAGGCATGAAAATCCAATGTAAAGGGGACAAGGGTGATGATTTTTAACCTAGGGGAAGATAACTCTCTGTATTTCAGGAACCTCTGCAGATTATTTTAAGGAGTTATGTAATACAATATCTAAAACAATGTAGCATGGTAGAATGAGAATGGACTTTGGAATCCTACATACTTGAGGTTGAACTCAAACACAGATGTACTATTTTACCAGGTATATGACTTTAGACAAAGACATTGAACTTCTTTGTCTTACAACTTCTTTATCTATAATTAGAGCTATTAATGCCTATTTCATAGAACTATCTTGAGAGTTCACTGAAAAACATTAAAATGATACCAGTCAGCCTAGTTCTCTTTCCTATCTTGTAAGATGGCTGGAAAAAGCTTAGAAGTCAACTACAAAATGTGTATTTGCTCTCACAAATAGAATCTACACTTACGAATCAGTGTTCTAATTTTCTTACAATGGGTCTAATTAAATAATCAGAAAAAGTAGCAATCATTTACTGAGCATATGCTAAATGTTCTCTTAATTTGTATCATGACAGTTTGTATCAACTATGGGATAGGTACTATTGTTTAGAGATGAAGAAATTAAGTTAACTGTAGTTTACCAATGTGCCCAAAGTTGTATGCTAGTAATTTGTGGAACCAGAGTTCATACCCAAGTATACTTAATTCTTCATGTCTGTGTCACATGGTACATAGTAAATATGTTGTGCCTTCCTTAAAATGATCAGTGTTTGCAGTGATGGCTTGAGTGGACATCTGTTGTTTTGGTTTTTCCAGAAATACTTCCTCCCTTTTTTTGTTAACAACACTTGCTTTCCATTGACAACGTAGTTCTCAGACCCTTCAACTGATGGAGCTATCACTGCCCAAATGCAGTGATTAATATAAGGGGTGGCATGTGAATACTTGTGTTATGTACATGAAAGTGAGGAGTCTTTTAGTTCCTTTATGATTGCTATAGTAGGAAAACATAAGCTGGAAGCTTAGTAATAACTGATAATATAAGCCATTGCATGCTCTTTCTGAAGACTTGGAGAAAATCATCTGAAGTAAAAGAGACAATTTCGGTGCAGAAAGAAACTAAAGACAGAATGAGACAAAATCTTGATGACAGAGAGAATAGGTTCCTGAATCAAAATTTTATATAGTTCATTAAGTCAATGCAACTCCCTAATTTGTATGAACTAATTTGTGTTAATGTTGTTGCTAATTCCTTAAAGTTAAAAAAGAATATAAAACATCATCAGGTATTTCTTTTAGATATTAAAAAAAGTGTTCTCTATTGTAATAAGCTTCTATCGGATTTTAAAATAACACAATTTTGTGCTTAAAGAGGAAAACAGTAATTGCAAGAAAAATTATAGTTATAATTTCTCAGAGAGGCTGAAAAATGTAGTTTCATTTTAGCTTAAAGATTCTTGAAAATGACAGAGGGAGTAGTGATAGTCATCATTCACTATTTTTATTAGACTTCTCAAAAACCAAGGGAAACATTTATTCACTGAATTATTTGAATCCTATATAAAATATATGTTATTTTCATTCTTTCCACTTGGAAAATTCTTCTCCCAAATACTCAAACAGCTCTCTTTAATGCTCATTCAAGTTAATGTTCCCTCTTAAAGTGAGATGGTCTCTGACTCTCCGAATAAGCACTCCACTTTTTACCTTCTACCTGACTTATTTTTTTACTTTTTGTAATGTATATATATCTGAAGCTATACTCCACATATTGACTTATTTGTTACTGTTTCACACACTAGCACGTAAACTTCCCCCAAATAGGGATTTTGTCTCAATTTTATGTAATAAGTGGATAATTTCAGGTAGAATATTTACCATGGAATTTTTAAGTGTGGTAAAAATAAGAACAGCAAAGACAGGCTGGCTCACTAGCTTTGAACAAACCTGCAGCCTTGTTTTGCTGGCGACATGCCAATTCCTGATCGCTTAGTCTGCTTGTCCTGATTGCTTAGTCTGCTTGCAGTTGGAAATACTGTAGTTAGTGGTAAATTGGGAAGTGAGAAGGAGTAAAGTACACCACTCCCAGACCTGGTCTACAAAAGCTCCCATGTAAAGAGCTACCATCATCTTTCTATGTCTGGGTCATACTTGTCAGATCTGATTTGTGGCCCTTCCTCTCCTTAAAGTAGCTTAGTCTAGACAAACTGTATGGACACTATATCTATACAAGTCACTCTAGACATTTTTTTTTCTTCACAGATTGCAGACAAACCCTATGACTCTGGAAATAGCACATTGCAGATTGTGTAGCCATAAGAATGAAGAATCCTGGAGTAACTTGTTAGGAGAGAGCTGCCCATCCACCCACTTTAGACTTTGAGCAAGAAAAAAAAATAATTTCTGTGCTTGAGCTAATATATAGCCTTGGGTTTTTTTTTTTTTAAATTTCAGTTAGCCTACCCTAACTAAACAAGAACCTTGAAGTCAAATTGTTAGTATTCAAAATATATGAATTAGGAAAGGTAGATTTGATTTTAAACTAATAGAAACACAATTTAATTTTCCAATTACAAATTACTTTAAAATGCTTATCTAATCAAATAAGGTAAAATATTACAATGTTTCACCCTTTGTTTTTAAAATGCCACTGTTGTTAGTGAGTAAAAATCAACTCAGAGGCTTAATAAATTGAGTCTGTGATGCCTGTCCCCACTGGGATGGTTAATCTGGCTATTCTACTGTGGAACATTCCATGTGCATGTAGGAAAATATTATATGATTGGTTGGAATAATTTGATTACTGTATGTTCACCAACTGGAAAGTTTAGTCATAATATCCTTTTTGTCTTCATTTTGTCCCTTGATAACCAATTCATGAAGCCAATCAAGCTGAATCAAATCTTTCTGGAAGGCAGAAGTCTTGCAAACTGTCTCTTACACCATCTGCTGCACAAAGAAAAAAAATATGGTGTACTAATTGGCATGTTATGAAATAGCTGAGGGACTGAATGGTAGTGGTTTTGGACTCAGTGAGTTTCTGTGAGATTTCATATTCTGGCAGATGCTAGAGAGGCCATAATGTCTGGTCGTAGAAATATAGAGCATATTTTCCTGAAGTTTACCTACCTCTCTCTACCATTATGATTTCCCAGACAAGAATGCAAAAACAGGTTTTTCTGGTGCAATTATATGCATTTTAAATTTAAACAAATTTTTGAAATCACATCCAAATAAAGAATTGCATTTTGAAGGGTGAAGTCTCCTTTCCCCACCCTTACTGACTTATTACAGGTAGTCACTACTAAAATATTTCTTTTATTCTCTCTTATTTTGTAATATTTTCACAAGATTTGATGAAATGTTCTTTGTTTATCTCTAAGATGAGTCACTAAAATGTTAGATGCTCAAAATGGGGAAATAAGTCCTTTTGAGAAATGAGTTTAACCATAGCTGATAGTATTGGGTGAGCTGGAATTTTCACCATGATGACCTCCAGTCTTAGTATCTGGACACTGTTTCCCTCCTAAAGTCATCTGGTCTCTGCCTAGAGAGTGTAAGAGTATACACCAACTCTAATAATAGGAAAAGAGGACTGGGATTCCAGCATTCAATATGCAGATTTCTCTAATCCTCAGTCTTCCAAGCTTGAGTTTCACCCTCTCTCCCAATGCAAATGTTCTTGAGGTTGTAAGTTAAGATTCTCTCTGTTCAATTTATACAGAGTAAATAAATCTCCTATTTCAAGGTGAAATGAGCATTGCTGATGGTGGGGTGCATTTGTATTGTTGCTGGAGGGCGGGAGTGGGAAGCAAGCAAATCTCTGGAACTTTGACCTTTCATCTTTGTGCCTTTATCCTTACTTTGAATGTTATCCTGTGACTCCATGGCTCTCACATGGAGTGAGATAAGAAGGTTTCCCTCAAAACTACCTGAATAACTATATTTGTGGATTTAAATACTTGAAAATTGTTTTCCATGACATAGCAAATACAGAGAAACAATACAAACAAAAATGAAAGCAATTCTGACTCACATGAAAACTTGGTCATTTTCTAGTGACTATTAGTATCAGCCTCTATGTTCATTGAGTAAATATTTTAAAGAAAAACTCATTTAGTTATAATAATCAATATTCAGATATCTTGGTGTTGTCCACAGACAATTCTTTCTTCAGCTGAAATGTTCTTTAATTTTAAGTAGAAAGTTGTATAACACTTCATGCTTTCCTATTGAACTTGGAAATTTTTCCTGTGGTGAGAGTTACTAGAAGGTAATTACTAGGCAAAACTTTTATGGGCTATTGTTCTCATGAAAAAATATTAGAATATTGTTGGAGAACTTGATATTGCAATGAAAATGGAACAATCTTTTCTACAGGCTAATCACAAGTTGACATGATAGTAGTTTTCATAAAAGTAGAGTGAGATTGCAAACTGGGCATGCAAGGAGAAACTGGGAAATGCTTATCTGAACCAGGATGATAGAGAAGTTATATATTTATATATATATTAGTAATATGTTTTACACTTTAAAACAACAGAAATATTGTATAGTTTATAGAAGAAGGAAGATGTATCAGTGTACATTGTATTGTATTAAGTTTCTGAGCAAGTTACAACTTAATTCTATGTTCAGTCTGAATACATCTTTCCCTAAACTAAGATAAGGCACCTTATTTTGAGGGAACATCTTCAGTCATTATTTTAATATGTTGTTTCATACAACAAGATGTTTACCAAAACAAAGAACAGTATGTATATCAATGTGTTTATTTTAGTTGTTTTATTAAAAAAACTTTTGAAGTAATTTTATTATAAGCAACACCAGATGTGTCTAGGGATGCAGCAGCATCTGAGAAGGCAGCCTCTGGCTCTGTATTACAGTCGTTTCCCACTGCTACCATTACAAATCATTTCAAATTTGAAGGTTTAAAACAACACAAATTTATTATTTTACAGTTCTGTAAATGCCCTACACTGGCTTCATTGTGCTAAAATATAGCTGTCAGCAAGGTTGTACTCCTTTCTTGAGAAACTCTGTGTTACCACCTGTCCCTACCTTCTACACCATCTCCAGGCTGCCTTATTTCTTGGTTTGGAACCCTTCCCTCCATCCTTAAAGCAACTATAGTAACATCTTTCAGATCCTGTTACTGTTGTCATATTTCCTTGTGACAGGAAAGATTCTTTTCTTTAAAAGTTTATCTAATTAGATTGGCCAACCTAGATAATTCAGGCTAATGTTTATTCTCATAAGGTTAAGGTTCATGTAAAGTAACATATTTAAAGTTTCTTGGGATTAAGGTGGGGATGCCTTTAAGGACCAACATTCTCAATATCGTAGGCTCTAACCTTGTGTTCTCTGGCAAAGCAAGGGTGCAAATTAATTCCATATATAACCTCATTTCTGCAGCATGGTTTCTATACTGTTTTGTGAAGGGTATTGTCACCATACCCTGACAACTACTATATATTCTTTCATGAATTAGCTAAATATATATTGAATTTCTGTTGTGTTCCAGATACTATGCATGATATTGAGGAAATAGAAGTAGAAGGCAGAAGCCTTCTTCTCAAATATTTTACAGTGGTATAAGACATGTGATATCATAGGGTAAGCATAGGATACAATAAGCGTACCTATCCTAGGGGTATCTACCACCTTTGAAATTTTAGACAAGATGTCCAGAGAAAATGACATCTAGGAGAGTCAAGTATTTTGCTACAAAGGGCCCTGTGTGTGTGTGTGTGTGTGTCTGTCTGTCTGTTTGTGTGTAAGCTATGGGATAGTAGAGGTTATAGAGTCATTACATTTTTATTTATTTTACCCTTACATTCTGGAGATAATGGTGGTATAAGAGACAGACAAGACTTCTGCCTTTATGGCTTGCAAAAGAAATGGTTAGTTTAGTGGCTTACTCTAATAGTCTTAGCAGGAGTAAGAACCTTTATACTTAAAGATAAAACAAGTAAGGACAGATATAGAGTGGAAAAGAACAGAAGTGGTTTAAAAAGAATTGGTAGTTGAGAATGTAAGAGAATCTTAAGAAGTACCCCACAAGTCTTATTTTAGATGATCATAAGAACAATGAAGAGAGCCAAGGTGTTCTGAACTGAGGAAATTTATCTTTTAGGAATTTTTTTTAACTCAGAAAAAGTATTTGACTATTGATAATTTCAAGTGTTTTTTGAGAGTTGATTTTTTAAAGATAGACTTTGTTTCCAGTTGTTACTTTGTGTAGACAAACAATATAAATGGCTCAGGTAGGAGAAAACAATTTTATAGAACCTAGTCATCACTTACTTGGGAGAAAGGGTTGATTTTTTAAAAAATTATTTCATTAACTCTGTCTTGTTTTTTGTATTATGGTGCTGAACAGTTCATGGCCCTTCTGCTGTAACCATTCGTGCTTTGCAATTTCTGTCAAACTTTTGCAGAATGCTTTCAGTTATCTCCAAGAATCCTTCCCCATCCACTCACCTTTCATAAAATCCTGGCCAGTTTGGCCACTATCCTGAGGCCTCCCAAAGAGAGTGCGTGAATTCTGGATAGCTTAGGATAATGTTATCAAAATTCATGTGGAATGAGGAGTGATGATTGCATCTGTGAGATACTACACAGTAGTTCTTCTTTTCAAATAGAAAGAAAGCTCTTCAAATCCTCTATTCTGGGCCTCCCTGGTGGCGCAGTGGGTGAAGCAAGGACTATGAAGCAAACCACAGACACTGCAGCATGAGTTAGTCCCTGCTGCTGGCCAGGGAAGTGACCCACATGGTGCAGCAGAACTCTCCTGCCTCGCCTGCTGCTCCCCTCAGCAGTGTGTTTCAGTCAGTCTGCCTGTTCTGCTCCCCGCTCTGTCTCTGGTGAATCCTCCTACCTCCACACCTCTGGCCTGTACCCCAGTTCTTGTATGCATAAATAAATAAATAAATATTTTAAGAAAAGTCTTTTAAAAACAAATCCTCTATTCCTTGTTCTGGTTCACTGTGTTTTGCACTTTGGACTTTTGACTTTACTTACTTATATTAAAACATCTGGAAAAGGTGAATTGAATTAGACTCTAGTTTAATAGCAGAGTGTTGTAGCTTCTTTTTATCTCAGGACATTCATCACATCACTTTAAGATTAAAAAAAACACAGTCCTTTTATATGTTGTGTTAATCTAAGTTAATCTAAATATCACATTGGGGGCCTCCCTGGTGGCGCAGTGGGTTAAGCAACCTATGAAGCAAACCGCAGCCACTGCAGCACGAGTTCGATTGTGCTGCCGGCTGGGGAGGGGACCCACATGGCGTAGCAGACCTCTCCTGCCTCGCCTGCTGCTCCCCTCAGCAGTGTACTTCTGTTGATCTGCCTGTTCCCCACTTCCTCCCCCCTACCCCCCCTGTCTGTGGTGAATCCTCTCACCCCCCACACCTCTGGCCTGTACCCCAGTGCTTGTATGCATAAATAAATAAATCTTTTAAAAAATTATAAAAAAAATAAATATCACATTGACAAAAATAGACGACTAATACTCTTAGTTTCTCTTCAAATCATATAAATCCTCCATCTTTTATAAAAATAGAGGAGTAAGTGCATTTTAACTTAGAGGGAGACAAAAAAAAAAAATAGGGAGATGTGATTAGTGCTGGTTTTGTCCTAAAAATTTGGAAACTTAAATCCTCTCCTTTTAATGCGTTTTAAGAGAATAGAAAAATCAGGAATTTTCAAGTTGAATGGGGAACTTTTATAGTAAAATATTAAGAACATGCCTGTTATTATATTATAAAGATTTGCAATTATGTCTTGATCACAGCTAAAGGATTACATGTTTTTAATGAAATGTGCATTGTCAGTGTGCAAAGCAATAAAATGAAAAAGAGAATTGAAAATTTAATATATATGATAATACACATAAATCTATTAGAGAAAGAAAAGCAGAATTAATTATAATTCAGTGCCCAGAGGGTGAATAAAAATGGTAAAGAATTATGAAATAAAAATTCATTTTGTTATTAGTTTTGGCACAGCAAAATTAGAAAAGAAGTAAGTTTTTAAAAGAACTTGATAATATAAAATATTTCATTGAAGGGAAACTGTGAGAAAATGCTAATTATAAGCAGTACCTAAAAGGGGAAAAAAATCTATTCTATCTTGAAGGAACAATGGTTAAATTTCTAATCAATTCATGATTTCATTTTGAAGCTAATCATAGCATTTTGAATATTCTAAATATTCAAGTGATATGCTAAGATATGCGGAAAGCATGTGTGAGACTCATGTGGTTTTGAGCACCAGTAATACTCTCCCAGGCATTCTGGAAAAGCAACTAGTACTTTAATTTTGTCTTTTCTTTGTGGTTGTTTCCTATAGTTATTTGTGTTTGTGAGAGTTCTGATGAATAGATAAAGCTTATTTTTTCTTAAAATGTTAAGCATTGCCAATGTAGAGTTCAGGGATCAAAGGTTGTTTTCTGTGACTGAGCATGGTTGATAGATTTGACCAAAGATAATTCTTCAACTTTTCAGTTAGCTATTCTGAGGGGATAGGGTATATAGCAAAAGGACAATTAGGAACAATTATTTTAGTATATTGTATTATAACAACAGAGTAGTCCCCAGGAAAAGTCGAGGTTCCAGGTTCCCTTCCCCAACGAAGGAGGGTGGAATGAGCAGGGAGAAAAGGAAGATGCAGAGGAGACTAGAGAAGGAAGGAAGCAGGATGGAGAGAAAGGAGACCTGGAGAAAGCACATGGAACAGAAACACTAGTGAAAAAACTGTGCTTGCTTCTTGGTCCTGAACTGGTTGAAACAAATGTGGATGAGAGACTTGTGGGGAGGTTAACAACAGCAGCTTTTATCTTGATCTTGATTTTGCTCTTTTACTTCCAGATGTCTGACTGTTTCTGATCTTGTTCTATGGGTCACTGCTGAAAGGTACTTTAGACTTGTGGCATGCTTTTGGGCCTTGCTTTGCGCCAATTCTGTCTAGCTGAACTTTTTGGGAAAAGATTTATTTATTTATGGGCCTCCCTGGTGGTGCAAGGGGTTAAGTGTCAGCACTGTGTAGCCATCTGCAGCCACTGCAGCATGAGTTCAATCCCTGGCTAGGGAGGTGACCCACATGGCCAAATAGAACTCTCCTGTATCGCCTGCTGCTTCCCTCAGCAGTGTGTTTCAGTCAATCTGCCTGTTCAGCTCCTCACTCTGTCTCTGGTAAATCCTCTCACCACCACCACCTCCTGACCTCTGGCCTATAGCCCAGCTCTTGTATCTTTTTAAAAAAGATTTATTGTGATAATGATTTGTAAAAAGATTTATTTATTTATGCATATAAGAACTGTACAGGAAAGAGGTACAGGGGGTGAGAGGTTACTTTTATTCTTCCTTCCATGTAAGTCTCTTACATGAACTTCATTATTTTTTACATGGTGGTCATGGGAAAGATACTAAGTCCTCCTTACTAAAATAAATTATATAGAGAAAAGAAAACCTCATACATTCTGTTTTTTAGCACTTTTTAAAAGATAAGCTGTTGTTAATAATAATGTCTTCAAAAATTAAAAGCACTGTACTCATCTCCTCTATTTCATTGCAATGTATAGTCTTTATTCTTGCCAAATATGTCAAAGTTTTTAATTTGAATGGATGTTCTCAAAAAGAAAAAAAAATGTTTTGGGTATACATACTATTCTAAAAATTACTGCCACGTTCCTAATTTTCAAAAAATAAAAACATTTATTTTTCTATCTTGTGACTAAAAATTAGCACTGCTTAACAACATACATTTTATTTGCAGCAGTGTGATATTATGGGAAAAAATGAAGAGATTGGGGATTGACTCTTGTCTCTTGACCAGAGACCTTATTAAAGTCATTTTACTTCTTGGCTTTGGCTTCCTTACATGTAGAATATGGGTAATAATTCTTATTTTAATGGATTTGTTGTAAATTTAGAAAGAGTAAAAATATATGTATGTATTATACTTAGCACGGTGACAAGAACATAGACTATCACAATTATTTTTCTAAAGAATGAAATTTAAAGAGCTTCTGTTAATTCACTATCCTTAACTTGCTAGAAAGTGGACATAGAGATTTCTAGAGTGTCCTGTGTTTCAAGGTGGTGCTGACATCAGTATACAATTATGGACAAATCTCCTTTTTTTATGCTTGCTTTTCAGAGTCTGTTAAAGGATGAACTGCGTAATGCATATATTTGCAGAGCCCTTTCATACACCTTGAATTGCAATAGGTAGCAACTTTAGAGTGAAGAGAAGCAAGAGGAGTGCATTATCATTACCCATGTTTCAGGTATGTGGACTGGTGTCCTCACCACTGACATGGAGATTTGAAGACTGGCTGTCTCTATCATTTCAGGTCTTTATTTGTAGGATAGTCTATACTGAATGAAGCAGTGATAATAGTGAGAGACAGAATGAGGGCTCTTTGGTATACTGTGTCTGTCATCATTCCATCTAATTTTTTTTATCAATCAATTAGCTATTTTAAATTGGCTTACATTATTGTTGATATTTTGGAACTAGAGGATGCTCCCAGCCCCCCTCAGGTATTGCCACCATTCCATCTAATTGTCGACCTGATAAAAAGGTTAAACACACAGATTATTTGAAGAGCACTAAATGAAAAGTAGAAGTCTCTTAAATGGACTTCTTCATTGTTTTAAATTTTAACATATTTGTTTGCAACCAGGGAAAGAGTTCAGTTATATAAAAAGGTGATCAGACTCTTCTCTGCTGGATAAAGATTGATAAATTATGTGGTAACATTTGAAAAATAAACAGAACAGTTGATCTAGTTCAAGTGGTAACAGCAATTGGAAATAGAACCCATCCATATATCTTTAGAAATAGAAATAATGCATCTTACTGAGTTTTTCATGAGGCTGAATATTATTTAGGTACTTGACCATGTATATATATGATGTATTTCTAGTTGTATATTTGTGTATTATTAAGAACAATCAGCATTTTCCTTAAACAAGTGCTCTTTTTAGCCAGGTTGTTAGTAGATATGAGTAAATTGTACATATATACAGGGCTCTGATGTCAGGAAATATCCCATGTGGCTGGCTAATGTAATTTTTATGGTGTTATGAATAAGAGTAGCTATGCAACAGGTATTATTATGCACTACAGACACTGTATTTGAGGATCTGAATCTGGAGAGCAGGCCTGGATTGCCAAGAGTCTTGTAAGACATTTTGTCTCCTGTCTTCTCATTGATTCATTTCCAAAGTGAGTGGATCGGACCTAGTTGCCTTACTACTTCACATCTTGGATTTTACAATTTGGCAGATGATAAAATTGATATTGTTTCCATTAACTTGTAGAGCTACTTTGATTAGGTTTCTAGTATCTTGGAAAGAGAGGTATTGAATTCCTTTGATAAATCAAAGGGGTGTTTTATTAAATCAAGATAATTATCATTTTTTTAACCAACATTTATTTTACGTTTATTGTGGTAATGATTTACATCTTGGTATATGTCATACAGGTATAAATTTAAACCTCTACAATTGCATGTTATTTCACTCTACCTACCATCATAGTCTTGGTGATCTTTCAATAGCACCCCCTCTTCCCTTTCCCACCCTAAAGTGAGATAAGGAAATTGAATGAATTAATGTAGCAGAGCTATTTTTAATTTATATAAAGCATTCAAAAATAAAACTTTATAGAACAAGTAAGCAACTTAATCTCTATAGTAAGTTAAAAATGAGCAAGTGATTAAAATGTTGATTTTTTAAAAACTATCAGAAGTAGTTGATATTAGGGAGCAAGAGGTAACTAGTCTAGTGCATTTATTACTATTCAAAGTTGTTTTAAGAAAATTGCTCTAATTTTGAAGTTTGGGTTCAAAAGTGGGAGCCAACAAGATGAAGTTTAGTCAGGAACATTTTGAAAAGGGATTCTGAAAGAGTTAATATATTGAGAGGCTCTTTTTTATTAGGTTGGAGAAGATGCACAACAGTTTTCAAGCATTTGAAAGGGAATTATGAAAAGAATTGTGTTCATTTATTCTCTGTCTCCACTGGGGATGAGAGAGAAGCAGGGGGCTTAATTTGTAGCAAAAGGAATAATATAATTCATTTATTCAGACACATTTCACCTCAAATTGTGATTAAACATTGTAACGGTTGACCAAGAACTATTAGAAGTCACTATTTTTTTCATCTTTTTAGAAAGTGACTAAAGCTGCATTTAAATCTTTATTCTTGTGACTATATGTTCTCATTTTGTGCTTCTTTGATGATCCTATATAGACTCAGCATTTCTACAGTTAAAAGCATTAAGGGGAGATATATTTATTGGCAGATTTACCCCCTCCAAATACATTATTTTTATTTAATCCTTTAAGATAAAATCCAGCATCTTTTGTCTACTTTGATATGTAAACAAGTTTATAACTGTTCATGCAAAAAGGAAATGGAAGAGACCAGGTAAAGGTCATTTAATTCTTTTTTTTCCTCTTTCCTTTTTTTCTGTTTGGTCATAGTCCAAATGTAAAATTTACTTGAGAAGCTGCTGTGAAGTTCTGTGAGTTTCTGCATTCTCTTTGAGTGTGTCCACGCCTGCCAGTGCTTCTGAAGAGAGACAGGCTGGACTTGTGGCACTTTTCAGGTTTGTTTCTTAAACTCACTTCATAGATAAATATCAATGGTGAACTTTTCAAGTGTCTTGGAGGAAGTAGAAAACCTCCCTACTGTTCTACATTAGAGTAAAATTTAGCAGATACTTAAAAAACATTTCACAGTCTCAGAACGGAAACATAAAATAAATTCAAGTATTTGGGTTTTTGCCAAGTCCTTCAAAGAAAACTCAAAAAGACTCTCCTTTTCCAGTGGGCATAGCATGACATTTCCCTTTAGGTTATAGTTGTTAAATAGATCTGTAGTTCACATCTTTACATTTTTCCAAGTTCAGATGTAGGACATTGTTTCTCCCAAACCTCCCCCTCCCAACCCCCCAAGGTGTTTGCTTGGTATCAATAGAATCCAGGGATGGGAACTAGTTAATAGCAACATAATGTGTGTGTGTGTGTGTGTTCTTTTTTTTTTTTTTTTCTGGAGTTTTTCTTATTAAAATATTTTAAAATTTACATATACTTGCCATTAATTGTAATCCCCATGTATTCCCCATCACCATCTCACCAGTGCACCATCACCTCA
>JAGFMF010011644.1:6211920-6288953 GCA_019455555.1 Galemys pyrenaicus | reverse complement strand
GCCCCGGACAAGTAGCTCCTGGCGTCTGCGTCTTCCCACAGACTTTTAAAGCTCAGAACTCAGCCTGCAATGGTGGCTCCGCAACCCATGGTTCCCCCGCGCGAGAAATTCCAAAATGGCGCTTCCCAGGAGCCGAGCAAGCCCCGATCCAGATTGGGATTTACTGGCGCTCCAGTTCAGTTTTGCTCTGTCTGTCTACACCAGCACCAGGCAAGTAGTTCCTGGCCGTGGCACCCTCTGACTGACTTCCCGAGCTCAGATCTCCACTCGCAAGGGCTGCTCCTACAGCCCGCGGTTCCTCCGGCATGGGAAATCCCAAGATGGCGTTCCCGGGAGCCGGCACGGAAAGATCCCCACTGGGGCTGCACTGCCGTTTTAGCTTAACTTTGCTCTATCCCTCTGCAGCCGCCCCTGGCAGCAGCTCCTGGTGGGGGAGTTCTCCGGCGATTTTTACAGTTCACGCCTCCGTCTGCATGGGCTGCTGTGCTTCCAGCAGTCCCGCTGCCCCTCTCCGCTCTCGGAGTGGCGCCCTTGGGGCGCCAGGGAATGCCCCGTCCTTATTTCAAACAGAGTTCATTTAGAGATTCCTACCGCCTTCCGTCGGGCTGATGTTTCCTATATGTAAGCTGATAGTCCGTTTTCTGGCTTTTCTCTTTGCTTTTTTGGCTTTCCCTGTTATGTGTATCTGGACACTATGCCATCTTGCCGGTCTCCCTGTGTGTGTGTTCTATCCTTGTAACAGTTACATAACAGGTAGTAGCCTAGAGGGAAAGACAAGAAGACATAATTAAATATTTAGAAATTAAAAGGTCACAGAAAAATCTAAGAGCCATCATGATTTTGCAGGCCTATTTTAGAGATGTAAGAGTCTAATTCTGATATACTTTCACCTTGCAAGTTGTTGGGCAACTTACTTAATCTTTCCAGTCACAACATCCATAAACAAGGAATGATTGAAATAACTATCTCCGAGATTTGTTACAATTAACACAAAGAATGCATTATGACTAATGTATAATAAGCATTTGCTATGTTAGCTATGATTGCCAACATAGAAGGAAAGAGGTCAAGAATACCATGGATGACAAAAATTTGTAGTTGAATATCTCTTATAACAAGTTTGTGAGATTTTAGCTCTCTGTAGGATAATCCTGGTTCAGTCTTACTTCTGGGTAGGATGGATATTATTGTTTGCTGCTCTGCAGTTTTTCTACTCCCAGAGGGCTCTTATTTTAAACTTGTGACCTCGCAGTACACCTGGTGTGCCTGTTGGCAGTCTCTTGAGGATGCGAGGTTTGGGTCCAGGACTTTGCCTCAGCCATCCCAGTCAAGTGGGACTGTCTCTTTTCCCATGAATATGCAACATTCAGGGGTTTCCAGCTGCTTCCTTGCCATTTACTCCTGTATTCCTCCCTTTGAGGTAGATGGGTAATTAGCATGGATTTTATAACCTTCTTAGGAAAGAAAAGGAACTAACCAAGCAAATATGAATGTGGTGGAGAATTTAATTGTCTGATGCTTCCTTTTTAGTAACCTACATGCATTGTGTAAATACTTTTCAGCTCCTAAAGTTCACCTGTGGTGGAATTCAAATTCTTTCTCTGTTAATAATCACTTATCCCAAAGGAAGTTTTTCTCATTAGCAACAACAAAAGTACACAAACTAGTCAGTTGTCTATGATGACATTTGTTCTCCTTACTTTTTTAAAATAGTTGTTGTTGATGAAGAAGAAACAAAAAAGAACGATCAAACCTTGGGTTTTTGTGCTTTAAGCTACATGATGGAGTCTCTTTGAGCCTTTGGGAAAGTTAACATAAAGTTCCAGTATTCAAATAAGTATATTGTTATATGGTCACCCACCCCTTTCTCACCCTTCCTCAAACCCTGTGCATTTGAAGAATGATATCATCATAATAAAATATGTTGAGCACTTACTAAATGCCAGGCTCTTTCCTAAGCCCTGTATGTATGTAATATGGATGTATGTAGATAGCTTGTAGTAGACATCATAAGAAACAAGAAAAAGTAAAGTTACATATATTTTGATATTTCATAGTGAAAGTTCAATGACCCACTTTTAATTTTTGGTGAAGGGGTCCACTTTTGCTGAAATCCACTTGTGAATTTATTCCTGATGAAGTAAGAGCACTCCATTTCTCATCAGGATGTGCGTTGATTTTTGCTTCGAAAACAAGCTAATAGTTTATCATGTCAGTCAATTACTTTTTATAAGCACTTGAGTCCTTGATAGCTAATTTTAATTTTTGCTCAAGTTTCTTTTCTCTTCAACATTGGGACTACTATTTTAGGGCTCAGATCATAAAGGCTAATACAATCATTAGTTTAGTGTCCATTTTGTAAACTTACTAGGTAACTAAAATGTTTTCAAAGACAAATGTAAATTTACTTTAAAGTTTTTTTTTAAGTATATTGCTATAGCCCTAACATGAAGGAAAGACACTTCATTTGGTAAATATATTTATCTATATTTTAACTTTCTCATTCTTTTATTATTTATTGAAGTAATGTTTGTTGATAACAACATGTATGATTTAGAGGTATAAGTTCACACCTCTTCAAATCTGTAACTACATCAAGGATGTTACCACCATCAAGGAACCCATAACCCTCCACTGTAGTTTATTAGGCCTCCTTTCTTCCTTGTTCCCCTTGCTCCTCCCTTGTCCTCTGGTAGTCTTAGCTCTAGTTATATTTCTAGGGTTACTTTTTTGTGTGTATTTACATACAAGTAAAATCATCTTGTATTTTTCTTTATCTTCTGTATTATTTCTCTTGGCATAATCCCCTCCAGTTCCATCCCTGTTGTTGCAAATGGCCAAATGACCAAGATATCTTTTTTCTTTTTCTTTTTTTTATAGCTGAGTAGTATTCTATTGTGTATATATACACCACATCTCCTTAATCCACTCATTTGTCATTGGACACTTAGGTTGTTTTCATAACTTGGTTATTGTAAATATTGCTGCAAAGAATATAGGAGTGCATATATTCCTTTGAATTAGTGTTTTGCATTCTTTGGATAGTATATATTTTAATTTATTTTTGGTAACTTATAAACAAAGTACCATTATAGAATCTAGAAGAGTACACAGTTCTTCTCATCAATAATCTTAAAATCCTATTATTCTGTGTCTTTAAAAGATATCTCTTAAAAACTTCTGTATTCCATCCCGCATCACCTTCTCTTCATTGGAAAGTTTCTGCTCATGTTTGAGTTGTTGCCCCTACAAATAGAACTTGATGTGAAGATGACTTTACCCAAGACTAATTTTAAGGAAGTCCTACATTGAAAACTGTATTATAAGGATCCATAGGAGTTATATGAAAATTTGACTAAGCACATAAATTCTCTTTGTCACATCTTTGCTGAACCTTCCTTTACTAGGAAACAAATTTGGAATTGCTAGGGTTCACACTCCATGCTTTATTTCCTTTAGTGACATGAATAGGCAACTAGTAAATTATGATCAAAGTATCATCTGTAGCAGAGCCTCTGAAAAAAATCTTGAATGACTTTGCTATGTATCCAGTAAATATTTAATTTTCATTGTTTTGTATTTCCAAATGTGGATCTCAACTTATGCTAAGCTAGAAAAAACAATAGAAATAATGATGATTATATAAATTTAATAAATTATAATGAGAGAGAGGAAGATAGTGTAAAAGAATAAAATTTTCAAATAGTAAACTGGTATAAAACATAGTATTACTCTTGAAAATTATTACTACATGAAAACTAAAAAATCTGAATAGTAAATGGAAACAATAACTTTAAATAGACTTTCATTATTCTATATATGAAAAAATAGGGAGAAAATGCTATAACTTGTTTCAAGTTTCTATTACATTTAAATTATTTCTGTTTATACGTTTGCTTAGACCAAATTATTGAGGTTAAAGATTATTTGATTTAATAAAAAGAAAATAAATATTTCTTTGGCTGTTAGATGGTGATAGAGGTCCATTATTCATTCATTTTTTGCAATAGCAAACTTTGAACCTAGTCATTTGTTATATGTATAAATTCCCACAAGATGGCAGAATTTCAGAGCATTTAAACGAGGTGTGTGGATAGGTTGGTAGAATTATTTTAAATCTTATAACCAGTTTAATCACAAATCCTGTTTTCTGACCAGTGAGGCAAATAATACTCATATATAGTACAGTCCTATTCTTTGCTTGTTATAGATTTTCACTAAATATATGAAATCATGATTTGCATTGTGTTTACATTACTCCTTGGGTAAAGAACCACTTTCTTGTTTTATAACTAATTTGTGGTCATTCATATTCACCAGGAAGTACTGCTTCATCTGTGTGTTTTATTTATTTTATTCATGAGGGTCAGAGATGAGCTAGATGCAGGCTTTAACAGATGGAGCACCGCAGTTCGATATTTCAGAGGTTCTGGCCACATGGCAGTGTAGTTCTGCAAGCAGTGAGGAGCAGACAGTCCTGTCCATCACCAGAATTGTGTCTAAAAGTATTTAAATGATTAGGTTTTACTCATTCAGGACTTGATATGCACTAGAGACACAGTTTTGTTTTTGGAATACTTGGGGCAAAAATTCCTCTTTCTTGTTCTTTCCCTTCCTCATCCCTAATTCCCTCCCTCCCTTCCTTTGGTGCTAGTGGTGGTATTATAGCTGTCAGTGACTCTCACCAAAGACAAATCTCTAAGCCGTCATTCATGTTTTCATAACCTAAGAAAAGAGGGGCTCACTAGAACCAAATTCTTTAAGCTATCTGAATGTAGAGACAGAAATTTAATGTTAGTACTTGTATCAATCTTGATTTATCTTTTTGTCTTCTTAGATGGAACTTTTGTATGCTTTGATGACTATTATTTCTTAAACCATGGATGAGGTCACCTGTATATAAATGTCATTTCTTTTTTGAAGTTACTTTTCTAAATTAGAGTGTTAGGCGATTAAATTAGTTAGACAGCTTGGCGGTTCCTTTATTTGATAGGTGGTGTTTATGTAATTCTGAAGATCATTTTCTTTAAGTGATAATCCTGGTGCTAAGATTATAATTCTGCCTGCATCCAGCTGGAACTTATCCACTACTAATGGGAGGTCATGTTAGGAGATGCCAAAACTCATGAGAAGAAAAAAAATTACTGAATTACTGATGGATACTTAGAGAAGTAGAGATACTTCTCTAAATTGATGATGAAGAATTTGCCATTTGATCTCACAATGTTGGAAATGTTTGCTATGGGATTTGGTTTTATACTGTTAGATAGGGGTATCCCTTAGTCACTGTTCTAGGTGGTGAAAGGGAGACCTGTTTTTATAACTAATACACTCTTGAGGGAGATTTATTTATGTGAGTTAAATTTGAGTAGATGTGCCAACTGCTCTCACACTTATGGGTATAGTGTGGGTAATATTTCTTAAGATTCTGCAAACCAAATGATTTTGCCTGCCCAGTTACTACATAGCCATGGAAAAGGGGCACTACCTCACTATTAATCAGAAACAGAAGATTTGAAATCTTCTCAGTGGGAGAAACAACCTTGGGAGAATTTTAATATACTTATGTATTCTATCACCCCAACTTTGGTGTGTGTACTGTATGGCACCCTCTTGTTCCATCTCATCATGCACTTGAAAATGATTCAATGTGAGTCTGTTTATAAGCGAGAGCTCGCATAATACAATGAATATCTTCTGGGAAGAGAAAAAAAAAATCTCTGGAATGTAGATGACATATGTTAGTTTTTTTCTATGTAGAGTTGTGTAAAAACAACTAGTGATGTAGAAAATTAGCCACATTGAAATATCTTTACGTGATGATCTTTATATCTTACAGTAATAGCTAAATATACACATGAAAATCAGTCATTATATTTGAATCTACTCTAATTTACATATAAACAAATTTATTACCAAATATCAAATAGGTTATTCATTGGGAAGAACAGTGTTCCAAAGTCACACCACAGAAATGATGCAAGGTTGCTGCTTGCTTCTGTCTCACTCAGGTTGAATAAGGATTTTGTTTGCTTCAGCAGATGCTGGCTTGAGAACATTGTTGCCTCTCCTACAATCCACATCAGCATGCATCATGTTTATTTTTTTCTCCAGTTACTTCAGCTCAGAGGTCAGATCTCTCACGAATGTGTCTAATAGAATAAATAAAATCACATCTGAACACCAGCTGCAGGAGAGTGAAGAAAATTTGTCATAATACAAATTATGGCTAGAAGGACAGTAACTGAATTTTTAGGATAACTTCATCTTAATCTAGATAAAACAAAGCTCATAAAAGAAAGTGTACTAAAAAGAATCATAATAATAGAGCAGTTTTAGATAAGCCTGTATTGAAAATCTAGAAGTCTTCAGTCTTGGAAGGGTGAGCAGAGAGAATTTATGGCAATTGTAAACTTAAAGGGATGGATAGGAAGAAAAGGCAAAATTAGGATTTTGTTTGAATCTTGACTAGGTGATTTTAAGACAAATGTAGGAGATATTACTCAGTCAACCAACATATATGATTTCATTCTTACTATGTAAACAGAACTGGCAAGAGTCTGTGGGGATTTTTACCAGTAGAAAGTGAATTTGCGTACTTGAAGCATATGAACTTTATATGTGTTCAGATAGTTCTTCAACATGAATACATTAATGTAAATTAAAAAAATAAAAGAAGTTCAGGGCTTCTTTTATTAATTCATGAAAAGTAGGTTATCAGAAGAAATCAGAAGATAAATATTACTAAACCTTTGGATGATATCATAAGAAGAAATGTAGCACAATGGAAGGTTTTACACTTAAGCCGGGATTTTAATACAACTTTGCCATTTGCTAGTTGTGTGATATTGAGCACATAACCTCTAATAGCTTGAGCTTCTTTCTCTATACAGTCAAGGTGATGTGCCTACCATTTAAAGTTAGTATAAAAGTTAGAGATTCAAAAATGTGAAATGTCTAGCTAAGTGCTCTGGTTCGTAGCTGCTTTGTAGAGATTGAATTCCCAGTGGACATAATACTTGGTATAACTGGTATGACAGTGTTTATCTTGTATATAACCCAAAGTTTGTAACTCTTTGTGGCATTATTCCTAACTTTATGTATGTGGATTACCCACAAACTTTTGCATGCTTTCATTTTTCATTCTTTATATTACCTCACATTTAATTGATTTCAGTGCTCCCATCCTACTCCTGCCTTCATTCCAGGCCACATACAGCTCACATACTATTTTTTTCCTTCATAATCCCCTGACAGATATGTGTGATGGTTTCAGATTGTGCTTTCTACTTATTTTTAAAAAGTTCAATCCCATTTCACAAAACCTTTGAAATCTTACTTTGTGTAGGAGAAAGAGGATGGAGGAAAGCCGAAAGGGGATCAAGATGAATGAGAAAGGCATATAGGCAATTGGGCAGCTAGATAAAAAGCCTGGTAGGTAGTACAATAGGTAGGCAGATAAATATGTATTTTGGTAAGAGAGACAAAAAGACACACAGAGAGAGAAAGAGAGAAAAAGAATTAGAGATCATAGGAACTGGAAATGTGTGGCAAAAGTTGTGGTAGAATCTATGTGGTCTAAAAAGGACATGTTTCATAAAAGTTGGAAGGCCTTGGATCAAAGTTGTAACCTAATATAAATCTCTAAATTTTTCTCTCTGCTGCTATTAACATATGAGCTGTTTGGTTCATTTAATCTTAATGCCATGTTTATTCTAAATGAAAAAAGGTTACATATTTTTAAAGATATATTTATAAATATTATATCTTGGTAACAGATCTAAGATTTGAAGAATTTTCACAGAATGTTTCTTGCTTTTGTTATAATTTTTCTACTGTATTTTCCACATATTTTCTCAAAGAAATCAATATTTATTTTCTGAGTAAGAAAATAACACATGCTTGTTGCAAAAATAAGTACTGAGAATAAAAAGACCACATTGTCACATTGGGTATTTATGTATTATTTCTGATATTTTGGTTGTTGTAAACAATCCTATAACATTAAATTATAGACATGTGATCATTTCTTTTATATAAAATTGGAGACATGAATTTTTGAGGAAAAGTACACATATATTTATTGTTTTTGACAGTGGGTAAAATTTCTGCCTTCTCTTTCTTCCCAGGGCAGGTTTAGGGTATTAGAACACTGGTTTCCCCAACCAACCCTGGATGTGACCCCTCACCAGTGCTGGATGTTACTGATCTTTTAAGTATTTTCTCATCTATTGGGCAAAAGCAACAACAACAACAAAAACAAACCATCTAGCAGATGTTTTAACTTGCATTTCATTGATTAATTATGAATCAAGAAATATTTTCTCATGGTAATTGAAAATTTGTAATATGCAATATTTTATTGCGGCTTATCATTATGTTCTTTTTCCAAGAAATGCCATTACCAACTCCTCTAGCAAAAAGTAATGAGTCCATTCTAAACACGAACTACATGTAGTTCTTGAGAAGAAAAAATTTAAAACTATTTTATTTGGTAGTGACCTAATATGTGATATCTGAAATAAAAAGGATTCAGAACCTATGCATTATATTCCTGTACAAAATGTTTCTAATTTTTGATTTTCTATTGCTAGTAGTGATGCTATAACAAAAGTTATGCATGGCCTGTTTAATTTCTAGTGATCTGACAATTTTGACTTGTAACTAACTATATTTTCCAGCATAAGTTTAACTTGGACCCACTTTGCTTTTCAGTGTTTGCTAAATTTGGGCTGGGTCTGCTTTAACATAACCATCTTTATGAGGGATTTCTCTATGGATAATGCTAGACCATTGGATAATGGATCATTGCCCAGATAACAGTAATGTTCACTTCAGAATTGTTTTTTAGTAAATTACTCACCAGTAGCAGTAACTGGTAGACATCTTATAAGAGTTGTTTTACTAAAGTTTGAAATGAACAAGCAAGTCAAAAATTTCTCTTAGTCTTTTATCAATTTTTCTTTTTAAATCTCAGATTTCTGGTTTTCATTTAAAGCCATCTTTTCTTTACTGATGAGTTCTGCATGCATCGTCTGCTAATGTGTGACTAATATACTAAGTGCTTCTTCCCCAGTGGAGAGAACAAGATCATTTGGAAGAGATTCAATTCCAAACCTCCTCTTACCAGGTTTTCTTTATTAGCTTTGGTATCTGGATATACACAGTACACCTTATTCCTGCTGCAAGTAGAATTGTTTGCTAGAAGAGGAAAACATTATTTGCCCTTGAGAAACCTTCAAAGTGAGTGAAAATTGCTGTGATGCAAGCTCTGGAAGCAATTTGTAAACCTTTGGGCCACTGACATTGCTATTTCACATCTTGGTCCTTCCTTTTTCATCACATTTTTTCCCCTGCCTTGTTATGTCAGAAGAGTTATTTTGTTTGCATTAGTAGGTCCAGAGAAAGGATCTGGGAACCATATCAAAATGTTGAGGTGATACAATCTAGCAAATGAGGGAATTTCAGAATTTAAAGAAAATGCCTCAGAAATGAGATTTCACTGGTTTAACTTTTCATTCCCTGCCCTCCCCCTTTTACTTTAGTCATTTCTCTGTCAATGTACTGGCTAACATTCTTTAAACCTACATATTTCAAATAACAACCACTCCACCCTAGTATTCAGCTGAGGATTTCCTACCCCTTGTTAAAAGCACATGTAGTTTAGGGGTAACATTTCTGTGCCTGTTGAATACTGTTGAATAAATGTTTAATGAATCGGACTGAGTGAAATATACCCCTAAGGATTCCGGGAAACTGACTGTTTAGACTTAGAGTTCTCATTCAGTTCCTTGATACAAATGCTTTGTCCAAATTCTTCAAGTCAGGATTAAATCTTTGAATCTTTTTTTTTTAAATGGGGAAGAGGGTAAGTAAATAGCCAATGCCTTGATTTAAAAGGAGCAGATATTTTACCTTACAAAGTATTTCAACATATAAAGCAAAATTTCATATTTTGAGAAATCAAGATATTAAGAGGAAGTCATAATTGTTTTTCAAAATATAAATAGGAGGGGAAAGAGAATTGATTATTAAGATACACAAAAGACTGAAAATTTTACAGTTCCTCTACACTGTTGCAAGAAAAAGGGGGTATAACATTTCCAAGTATTAACCAATGGGTAAAATTAAATTTCTGGAACAACTTAGAATGGATTCTACCTGGGTAATATCTGTCAGATGGAGCTTTGATGAGACAAGTGAGATGAGCTAGGTGATGCAGTGTGGAGAATGAATGGCACAGCTGGTAGTAATTAAGCAGGAAAGCAGGATTGAAAGAGTCTCACAGCAAACAAAGAAGTAAGGGGTGACCACTGAAACATGCAAAACTCACTCTGGTGGTATGACAGACACGAGTTGCCAGAACCCTGCCCATAGGTCTTCTTTGACTGGAAGAGTTGTAAGAGATTTTTCTTGCAAGTCTGTTGTATTCCATGAATGGAAATCAGGCTACATCAAAATGTCAGCCTGAGTTAGAGAGAGGTTTTCATAAACATTTATTAGTTCCAGAGTTGTAGTCTTCACACAAACTCCATCTCTTTTCTAACATCTAGTCATGTTCCTGTGATGCAAAGGTGCAGTAAAGTGAAATTAGCAGTGTAACAGCAGGAAAGGGGCACAGGGCAAGTTCGGGATGGTTCTAGCGGACGGGGGGTAAAGGAAGGAGTCTTGGAGCCCTCAGTGGCTTTTATATTTTTATTATTAGAGGTGGCATCAGGTACATGGCAGGCATGGGTGCTGGGGAGCCAGGAGGCTGGCAGGCCTCCCAGCCCCCAGCGCATCTCACCCTTTTGGCTGCTTCTACTGCTGGCATTGGTACTTGCTGCTGCTGATTGGTACTGCTGCTTGTTGGTACTGGTGCCCCATGACACCGCCCATATAAGCCTGTGTCCAAACTCAGGGGCGCCCACTTGCGCATGCCCTCGTAGGCATGTGCATAGCACCGCAGGTGTCCATTATTATACCAATGGCGGGAGGGTGTAAAAGCCCGAGACTTTTCTCAGACCCTATAGTCCACCCCTTCAGGGTTTTCCACGATATAAAATATTTCCCTGGGCAAATATGAACAATGCAGCCATGATCCACAAAAATAAATACAACACAATAAAGCAATGCAGCAAAATACAACATAATACAAATGGAACACAAATATGCCTAGGCAGGGCACCAACCTAGAGTCAAAAGACAGGATTATTGGCACCACCATATGCTGCTGAAGGCACTGATCATATGAGGTGGGAACCATTCAAGGCATCTGCCGTCTCATGCCAGGAGTCGTCAGGCTTCCTGGCCTTCTCTGGCTGTGGTCTCAGCCACAAACCACACACCACACCACCCCCAGGATGCTCTCACTCTTGGGATTGCAATACTAAATTTTGAGGGTAATCGCCCAGTCCCCAGGGTACTCTCTGCTGTCACTCCAACACCAATGTGATGCGCAGACCATGCACTCAGGCCAACCCTGTGCACACACACATGGGTCAGGGATCCGTGGACACAATCTCCACATGTGGCCTCTCTTGGGTCCCCTTCTTCAGCTGTGGACTCTACCACAAGCCACGTTCCCTTTCCATCCCCCTAGGACAGTTCCTTAGCTCCTCACCCTCACTCAATAACAAGTGGGGGCATCATCCACAGGTGATTTTTAAGAGAATCACTGGCCTTCTTTCACAAACCTAGGCTGCTTGCCAGCTGCTCAGGGCTTCCCAATCTTAGTGCCAGCTTTTGCCTTCTCTAGGCTTTTTCAGACTGCTTTCAGCCATCAAGGCTCACTGACCATGCCTCTATTTCATCTCCTGGGGTGTAAAAGCAATCATCCACCCCAGGGTACCATAAACCTAACCTGCCAAGTTTTCTCAGCCTTCTGGTGGGATTGTCAGTCCAAGTTCATCAGTCCTTTCATCAGCTGTGGGAGAGCTCTGAATCGTGGTCCTCTTTCAGTCTGCTGCCTCAGGGGTCGTGGGCTGGTCCTCGGAGGTGTCTCCTCCTCCACTTGAGGTCTTGTCCCACAGCTCCTGGACCTGTCCACCTCCTGCACTCCTGCAGCATCTCTGGTTCTTCCCACAGCGTCCTGGTCTTCGACCACCTCCTGTGCTGCCATTGCACCTCCGTTGCTGCTATGGTGCCTCTGGTGTTACATATTCACTGTCTGTCACCTCTCAGTCCCTCCTGCAGTGTTTAGAGGGCTCTGCACCAGTCTGCATCGAGCCATCCTGCCGACTACACCAATTGTAGTGGCAGGAAGGTGGCACAGGGCAGGTTTGGGATGGTTCCAACAGACGGGGGATAAAGGAAGGAGTCTTAGGGCCCTCAGTGGCTTTTTATGCTTTTTATTGTCAGAGGTGGCCAGGTACATGGCAGGCATGGGTGCCGGTGGCCGGGAGCCTGGCAGGCCTCCCAGCCCCCGGCACATCTCACCCTCTCACTGCTCGTTGGTACTTGCTGCTCGCATTGGTGGCTGCTTGTCGGTTCTGGCAGCCTCATGACACTGCCTCTATATGTCAGTGTCCAGACCCAGGTGCGCCCACTTGTGCATGCCCACCTAGGCATGCAGGCAGCACCGCAGATGTCCATCATTATACCAATGGCAGGAGGGTGGAAAGACCTGATAGTTCTCTGACCCTACAAGCAGGAAGAGCTGAGCTCTCAAGTCTTTCTTTGTGGATATTACACTAGGTCATGATGGTATTTGATATCTGGTTGTTGTCTCTTTGTTCATTTCTACCTCCTTGAACCATTTCACTTTTCTCTGTCCAGATCTGTGCCCCTCAAAAATGACTTCTTCGGACTACTTCCTTTCTTGGGTTTTGTAGGGTCAGAGAAAAGTATCAGGCTTTTCCACCCTCCTGCCATTTGTGTGATGATGGACACCTGCAGTCTGCACGTATGCCTAAGTGGGCATGTGCAGGTGGGTGCACCTGGGTTTGGACATGGGCTTATAAGGGTGGTGTCATGAGGACAGCAGCAGCTGCCAGCAGAATGAGAGAATAGTAGAGCAGCAAAGCAGTTGAGAGGGTGAGATGCACTGGGGGCTGGGAGGCCTGCCAGCCTCCCGGCCCCCCCACCCAGCACCCATGCATACCATGTACCTGGCCACTTCTGTAAATAAAACCTAAAAAGCCACGAGGGCTTCAAGACTCCTTCCTTTACCCCGTCTGCTAGAATCATCAAGAACTTGCTCTGTGCCCCTTCCTGGCACTACAGGTTTCCTTCTTGGCTCCTTGTAGTAGATTTTGCCAAT
The DNA here is from genome assembly GCA_019455555.1 of Galemys pyrenaicus. Taxonomy (NCBI): domain Eukaryota; kingdom Metazoa; phylum Chordata; class Mammalia; order Eulipotyphla; family Talpidae; genus Galemys; species Galemys pyrenaicus. Next base: position 6,275,713 of record JAGFMF010011644.1, on the reverse strand, counting down.
AGGAGGCATTGGCAGGAAACTAGAACCCAGAAAGGGGGGCGGGGGCTAGGCTATTTCTCCCCTAATCTTTTCCTGACCATCTCTGATAATTGTTTTCTTGCCACTAAAACTTTCACATGTGGCCCTCTCCTCTATAGTTTTAACTCTGTTGGGTTCAGGTGAACCTTTAGCTTTTGAGGTAGTGATGACTTTCCATTAATGCTGGCCTCTAAGTACTTATCTATCCTTTATTATTTCTTCTCACTCATCTCACCTTTACCAGTCTCTATATCTGAATCCATCTGGGAGTAAATTCTGTTTCCTCTGAGGTCCTTTAGTTTCCATATGAAGAAAAACCAGGAATTATTCAATGATCTAATTATACCCTGTTTACATATCATGGTAGTATATTTTTTGATTCAAATAAATGAAAAGAAAAGGTGAAAAAAGAGGAATTTGGCAGATTCTAAGTTTTCTTAAACCATTCTGCATTAATGTAGTGTATTCACCATAAGTAATCTGGGGCACAAAAATTGGAATGCTCTTGCTCCCACTAAGTTCACAAAAATCTTTATTAATAATAAGTATTAAGTTAAGAGTATGTAAGAGAGCAGAGTCATGGAAATAAATATTCAAATCATGACACAGGAATGAGAATTGAAGTATATGTACTGTTATTGGAATATATGCTTTTAAAAACATGGAAAAAGGTGGTCATGTGTTACTGGTGATTGTGTCATAAGTACCACTGACTAATTATTTTGTTAGTTTGAAACACTTCACATGTATAAAGAATTATAGTCTTTGAGGCCGGATGAGAAGAGCACAAGGGACTATGGTTGATGGTGCATGGGTGAACTGGTAGTAGGAATTCTATGGGGACCACACCCATAAAGAAAGCAAACATTGTAATAAAAAAATTATATATATATAAAAGAATTATAGTTTTTGAAATGGGCCTTAACATAAATGTTGAAAATTTCTGAAAAACTGCCAAGGAACTGGAAGCCAGATCTGTTTCCTTTTCTGTATGATTTTATTTAATTAATTTTTTGCTTGGGATGGTATACCCTTAGGTACTTCTGGAGAAAAGTAATTAAATATGACTATAAAACTGAAAGAAATAGATGAGTGTAGATTTTTATTATACTTAGGAATTAATTTGTTGACTTTCTCCCTAAACTTCCATTTAATTAGTTGTAATGTTCTATTGGAATTGTAGGAATTGACAGAAAAATAAATGACGCAATATATTTTGCTCAAAGGTATTATCCTCTAGCCAGAGGGAATATTTGTATAAAAAAACCTAGAGAACATTTGTAAGGTGATATGCAAACAGGATTCTTAACACATAAATAGAAAAATGCTAGTCTAATTAGTTTAGGAAAATGGATTTATTGGGCTACATAACTGAGAAGTACAGGGGCCAGAGTTATCTTTTGGCTAAATGGATGCCATTAGGTCACTAATTCTCTCCCTGTCTATCATCTTGTCTCTGTTAAGACTTTAGTCAGACAGTATCTTCATTGGTGATAAGGTTGGCTATTGGAGGAAAGCAATAACTTATATTCTCTTTACAGGTAGCAGGTCCAACTAAAGAATATACTTATTTCCTGTTTCTTGCAGTTTAAGTTCCAAGGAAGATTGTGATTTTTCTGAACTAGACCATTTGCCATCTTGATTATCCTTGTGACCAAATATTAGGGTGTCCTGATTGTCCCATCTTCAGTCATGTGATGACTTCTATAGAGAGTGACAATTGGATGGAAGGGGTCATGAAGTAGGGTTTCAGTGAAAAAGGTTGGTTGTAGAGCAAAAGGAGGACAACAAAAAGAATGATGAACAGACAAAAACTATGATTTTTACAGCCTAGTTTTCAATAAAAAACTTTCTTCCCATATGTATCATATCAAAATGCCATTTTCTAACATTGGAAGGATTAGATTTACAACCTTACTTTGCAAGCAGAAAGAGACAAGTGAATATCTTATTCAAGTATTGTCTTCATCTTCTAAGTTATCACCTGTATTAATTAAATTCCTTTACTTGCGATGACCTGCTTCTTGATATTTCTTTATCAGTCAGGAAGTAATTATAAAAATGGCAGACTAGTTTCTACTACTTTAGTGGAAAGGATTTCATTGACTCCCATGAATGAAAAGTTTAAAGTTAGATCTCAGGCTTAGATTCAAGAATAGAAATGATACTATCAGTATATCCTGATTTGCTCCCCATTTTTCTCTTAGTTGGTTTAGTTTTGGGTCAGATTCACTAATGTGGTAGCAAAGCTGACCTCTAGAATCTCTAGGCTTACCTTAATGGCACAGCAATAATCACAATGTCCATGTCTTCTGGATACAGCACAATTTCTAGGGATTGATCTGATTGACTTGAGGGGCATGCTCTCCCTCAACCAGTTGCTGCTGTTCAGTTTGTATGTGTATTTGAGTGTGTGTGTGAGTGGGGCTGGATGGATTACTCTGTTTTCCTGGTTTTGTATAATGTGGTTACCCCAATGGCAGTGATGATCAGGAGAGGTCAGCTCCATCTAGACCACATGGAATGAGCTTCCCATGAAAATACACACACAGGCCTCCCTGGTGGTGGCGCAGTGGGTTAAGCAACGCACTATGACGCAAACCACAGCCACTGCAAGCATGAGTTCTATCCCTGCTGCTGGCCAGGGAGGGGACCCACATGGCGCAGCAGACCTCTCCTGCCTTGCCCACTGCTCCCCTCTGCAGTGTTTCAGTCAGTCTGCTTGTTCTGCTCCCTGCTCTGTCTGGTGAATCCTCTTACCTCCCTGGACTCTGGCCTGTACCCCAGCTCTTGTAGCATAAATAAATAAATTTTTAAAAAACAAAAAGAAAATATACACACATACACACATCAAGCAGAAATAAATTCCATAGAAAGACAATATTAGACAAAGACCATAACTATTGTACTACGCAACAAATGATACAGGGAAGAACATGAATTCGTGTTTATTAAATTTCTATAGTGTGCCAGATATCTGCTACATTATTTCATATGTATCAGATAAATTTGCTCCAAATCACATAGTAGTAAATGGATTGCTAAGATTTTTTTAATCTTAGTAACTTGTGGCATTTTAGTATATTTGCTACTATTTTAGAGAAGATGAGTCTGATTTCCTTTTCGGAAGTATCAGATTTTGGAAAGTTAGCTTGAGGAAATATAAAGACAAAGACTGATGAGATAGAGACGGGAAAGAGGAAGACATCCAAGATAAGGACTGTTATCTAGTCTGATCAGAAGGACTCCAGAGTGGATTGGTGAGAAATGTCAGTGGACCAGACACACTGGGGTCCTCTCATGGGAATACTTAAGTGCTCAGCTGGGAGACTTGGACTGTCTTAAAACATCATTAAAAAACCGATTAGAGATTTCGGGTAGAAAAGAAATATGATGAAAAGAATTTTGAGATTTTACGGTGGTATGCAGGGGATACTGGAGAAAGCATTAGAGGAAAAAGAGCTAAACGGCCAGATTTTTATTAGGTTCTTGATATGCGGTGATAAGAATCCACACTAGGAAATTGAAAAGAGGTATTAAGAAGTAAAATCAGGAAGGATGATTTTGTATTTCTGGGGTGCTGAAGAGTACCCAGTGGAGTGTTTTTAAGTACAGATTCCTGAGATCCTTTCCCAGATATTTCAGATTCAGCAGGTTTGAGAGGATCACAGCAATATGTATTTTAACAAGTGTTCAAGATGATTCTGATGCAGGTCATTCACAGACCACATTTTGTTTCCGAAGAGAAGACAGGCGTTTGATTAACTAAGAAGGGCAATCAAAGTGGGAGGATAGGGGAGTCTGGTGCTGATGGTAATTGGAAGGTAGGGACAAGGTGCTGATTGTAGGGAGAGTTGATGAATTCTGTTTAGATTATTCTTATTCATACTTCTGTTTGAACTTTTTGGTGTCTAGATATCAGTTGGCATTTTCTGTGTATATAAAGTTGTTGGTAAAAAAAATGTCAGAACGAAAACTATTAGGCAATTATCTCTGAGCAACATTACTGGAGTTGAACTAGGCACTTACTGACTTTGGCTGGTTTGGGGTAGAATTTGAGGTGGAAAGGGAAGTGAATATAATAAAAAAACCTATGCTGAAGCTGTTGCATTTTTTGAACTGTCTGGTTGGGCTTTTTTTTTTTTCCTTGTCTAGCAATTATGACTGTCAAAATTAATTTAATAGTACCTGAAAAATCAAGATGAGAAATTTTTGCTAGTATGACACCTTGATTCTAAAATTCTCAGCATTTCATAGTGACCAAGATGTCAACAATGTTACTAATGAAATTTTATACCATGTTGAAGAAATAGTATCTCAGTATTTCAAAGTAAGACTTCCTGGCATCTTACAGTATTTCAGTTTGCCACATGAGTTTTGAGAAAGGTCCAGCATTTTGAGAAAATGCCATGCTTTTCTTTTCCCTTTCATCTTCAGATCTGCATGATCTCTTTTGGAGCTCTGTAAATTTTGCTTGGCAAACTAGATATTTTTGTCATATAATCACTGCTCCCTGCTATAATTTTGGTTATTTCAGTGAGGGAGGGAAAAGTGTCTTTATAAGTTAGCCAACATTTCTAAATATCATTTACTAAGGAAGTCCTTTACCCAAAAAATTTCCTCTCCAAGAAATTTTGAGTGGTTTCATGAAATGGGATTTATGTAAGTTTACTTATAGAGGGAATGCTTTTACCTCAGCCTTTCTGTATGCTCACTCAACCAAAATGCCTATCTAATCTACTGGGATTATGGGTACATTTCTTTCATCCCAGTTCATGGTCATCCTGAAATTATGTGTGGGGTGTTTTGTTTTTGTTTTTTCCTTTTGGGATGTGTGTGTGTGTGTGTGTGTGTGTGTAGGAGTAAAGAATGATGAAATGTAAACTTATCTTTCTCTCCCAATATTACCCTAATATACCCAGTCATTATTTACTTTTTTCTGTATATTTTACTATGAGTACATATACATTTAATACTTTGAGACTTTCTGCCTAGTTCTGCTTCATTTTACTGTATGCACACCAATACTGCTACCGTATGCCTTTCATGAAAGAAAAAAGGCACTAAAATAATCGTAATTCAAATATTTATGGCAGCGATTATAGGAGCTTTCACTACCCTTTTCTTCTTTTTTTGGTGAAGGACTTTATTTTGTGCAAAAATATATGTAATTTCAGTGCCACCATCAAGATCAAGGAGATAGTAACTTTGAAATTACAAAATCAACTTGCTTCTCTGTTTCTCTCCCATCTCTAGTGCTGCCTTGCTAGATATCAGGAAGGTGTGCTAGATTTTTTCATATATTACAATACAAGAACTGAAATCCCTTCACACAAAATCCATGGATAGTTATATAACATGTATACAGCTATTACTACAGCTGTTACTCTTAGCGGTTCATCTCTCCAACTTTCAATTGACTGGAGAGTGGGAAGCTAAATTTTGATTATGCATTCTACAAGAAAGCAGTAATCATAAAGTGTTCATATTGTTTCCTATGCTACTTTGTTCAAATCCCATGGATAATTTTTGAGACTGATTAGAAGAATTATTGAACTCTCATGTAGGACCATAAACATATTCATAATTATGACTTGACAGGTAATGCTGCCCTATGGACTGTTATCTTAGGCAGTTTGGCTCCCCTTGGTATCATCTTCTGTTTATAACTCTGGATATGTCTCTAATATTTTTACTGTGGCATGAAAGAATGAATGCTTATAAATTTAAAATAAATGGACAGACACACACACACACCAGTAAAACTGAGGGTAACAAAGCTATTAAAATAGGGTATGATTTGATTTTATTTTCACATGTGTGAGTACATTCCAGTTTTTTACCAATAAGGAGAGGGTAGACACTAAATGTTAGCGTTTTATAATTTGTATCAGAAATTGTTATATCTAGTTTAGTAGCAGAAAGGCAATATACATAATGGATATTGGGCTTGATATTCTTAATTAAGAAGTCTACCAGAGTCATGCTTGGAAAATTTGTTCCATTTCTCTGAACTTTAATTTCCTTTTCTAAGACAGAAATGCTACAACTCTTCCTCTAGTGAAGACTAATGCGGAAACAGATGATAGACAAAAATGAGAATAATATTAAGAAAGTGGTTGTAAGAACCAAGCACCAATATTTTAGGAAAAAATTTCAATGACTAATGATCACACAGAAGATTAAAATGTCTATTTTTTGATGGCAAAACCACTAAGCAAACTTTTGATAATTTGACTCCCTCTGTGTTTTCCCATAGAAGGGAGTTAGCTGTTCATATCAATAAGGACACCTCATATAAATGATGTATTTATTCCTTACTGTGAATTAATACATTCCTTTACTTCTTTATATTGGTCTCTAAAACATGACCTGGAGAGACAAATTAAAAAAAAAAAGCTTCATGAATCCGCAAGACTAAGGGCCAGACTATATTGTATTAGATTTACCAATATAAATGATGACCTCATGTGACCTTTTTGGAACCTTATATAAACCATCTTCTCTAAACCACACTGTTGTGATCTGCCATGGTATTTATGAAATTGGATATAAGATTAATATAGAAAAATAAACCCTAGGAAATAATACACCACTAGTTTTAGACTTGAGAGTTGATTCTATGTTTCTTAGAAGGCAAATCAAAATGATAAAACAAGATAGGTCAAGGATTCTTACAGTGATTTTCTCATATTTTCTTACAGTTATTTTCTCATTTACTTGTCCGTTTCTGAAACAATAAGTAATACTTGTTACAGAAAAATCATAGAATGGTTAACACTTCTTTTTGAATTGTATATAATCCCACCATCCAGAACTAATGATTTTAAACATTTCAAAGTGATTCAGTGTTGGAAAACATTTAGTTTTCCAAACTTCCATTTATAATACATATTATCATATATTTTCATTCTCTTTTTACTTACCAGTATTTTGTGACTATTTTTCTAATAGATATTAAGCATAATTTGTATTGACTTCAAAGCAGCCGTGAGTGGCTAAGTCACTATTTAACATTCTAATTATTTTTGACTCAGGTAACATTTTTTTTTTTCTATCATGGGCAGTTCTGTGATGAACATCCTTGTACATCTCTACACACTTAACCAGTTATTTCTTTGAGATAAAGTCTAAAAAAGTGCAATTGCTGGATTCAGATAAAATTTAACAGAAAATTTCATTTTAGAGCTAAAATTTAAAAGGATGACATAGATTTCACTAATGAATCTAATGAATCTGATTCTAATGAATCCAAAGTGAACACAATGATACAGGTCCTAAAATCTAAATTTAAGGTAATAGTAGGATCTATGAAATATAAAGTGCTCCCTGATCTGTTCCCCACTCTACCTTTGGTGAATCCTCTCACCTCCCTACCCCACTGCACCTCTGGCCTGTGCCCCAGTTCTTGTGTGCATAAATAAATAAGTCTTTAAAAAAAAAATCATGAGGCCCAATTTGTGAAGTTCCTTTAGTTACACATGTTAAAATCAAATTAGTGTGACTATGCAAGAGCAGGTCATTTTCCTGGATGTCATAGATCAGTTTGGTTGAAAACCAGATGATATGATTCATTAATTTCTTCATTTATACTTTGGTTTAAGTAATAGATTTTTACTGAGTAATTGATAAGTACAAAACCCTGTGTTAGGCTAGTTTATACACTGACAAGTTAGACATAGCTAGAAACGTGTTGGGGTAGCTCTGCTGCAAACTAATACAAATATTTGGCTTAAGTTTGCTAACAGTTTTGTTGCTATGGATTTTGTGAATCAGAATATTTTTCATGTGATCTGGGTAGATTTAAAAATTTGCCAGTAGTATCCATTTGAAAGTCAGGAATCTAAGAGACTGTTTCCTGTAGTGTTTCATTCAATCTCTGAAAATATTTTTGCCTTTTGTTTAGGTCCTAATTATAAAATAGTGTTGAGTTGTCACAACTTATTTCTAAGGCTATGATTGAGGTTATTTAGGATAATGGTTCTTAAGTGGAGTTTCAACTTCTTTTCTGAATTTTTGAATTCCTAGGCTTGACGCATGTGTGTGAGCTCATCACAGAATATAAACCAGTGGTGTCTGCACAGGGGAGAGTATCAGGGTATGAGGGGTAGGAGAGGAGACAGATTACATTAGACCATTAGACCTAGTTAAGGAGTTGAGTTGTGAATTTATTTGACTTAAATATTTAACTCAAAATAACTTTTATAATTTTCCCGTAGACTATTTGAATTCATATCACTACCTCCTATCTTGGAAATCCTATTATACTTTTCATCATGACATATGCTCCACCTTCAATAATTTTATACTACTTGGTTATGTTATTCTTGTTTCAACAAAATGTCCTTCGAGGGTAGGTTCCATGTTATAGTAAATTTTGCCTATAATAATTCTGGACCTATAGTAGATAATCCATAAAAACTGGTTGATTGTTTATAATTCCTTAGAGTTTGGGATGGGAAGAGAACAATGCAAAAAAAAAAGAAGTTGGATGGGTGATATGAAAACAGGTATAATTCCATTTAAAAAAATGAAAAAATTCATTTAAAAATCAGAGAATCAAATAATTTAAAAATTATTTTGTGGCTATTTCTGTCTCTTTCAAGCTATACTTTAATTATTGATCAATTTTTATTTTAAAATGCATCTATCATTAATTTGTCTAAGAAAGGTCTTTATCATCTTTCTTCCCCATGTCTTGATTTAATATTCGTTCTTGTCCAATAGTTTGGTCACACTCAGATGTTACTGTGAAATTGGGAAGAGTACCAGCATTGTTCTGCTACATTAAAAAAAAAAACAGAACTGCTGTATCTTTTATATTAGGTAAATAGACAAAGTTCCAAAAAAAGAACATAAGTTTCCATTCTAATTCTTCCATGCTGATGTAATACAAAGCACATCCTGAGAGCCAAGCATGAACAAAAACTGCTTCTTAAAGAAGAAAGGATAAAGCAAAATAAAGACTTCAAAGCTGTTGCTATTACATTTTATCCTGAAAGAAACAAGAAATTACCAGGAAGGATCAGAACTTAACAGAGAGGGGTTACTGTTATAAATCCTCCTGAGAATTTTAGAAGAGAGTAGGAAATTTTCAAGGGAGGAGATGTATTTATCCAACAGACAATGGGCCTGTAAAATTTTCTAGTTAATACAAACAAAGTCAGGGACTTAAATATATCTACTGAGTACCTGCTATTTCAAACATCAAGGAAACATATCTAGAATGCACAGTTTGAAAATGTCTAATGCTAGGTTTTGAGTACTTTTCATGGTACTTTCAATATTTCTCAAAGTATATCTTCAGTTTCAGTGCAAACCCACTGAAACTGGCTTGCTAAGAACCAACCAGCATCAGTATCAACCAGTATCAGTGGGTTGTTAGGCCCAAGATTTCCTATGGTGCTAGGCAGTGAAGAAGCATGTTCTTTTTATTATTTTGTGGTATTTCATTAGTTCCACAAGTACTTAAAGCTCTCGCTTTTTGCAAGACAATGTATTAGGAAATGTAGAGAATTCAAAGATATTTGAGTTAATTAGTGTTCCTAAGAAGAAAATGGTAGTAGAAAGTAGTAATTGCTGACATCTTTAAGAATGCTTGTCAAAAGTTAGTTTAAATAAAATTGATGACATATGAGAACTAAGACATCCTATAGTTTCTGCTTTAAGAAATCATCTATTATAGCTATCCACCTGAATTCTTTTCTGTGGTCTGTGTGAAAAATTCCCCAAGTCGCTTTGTGTTACTAAACTGTATTGTGTGTGTGGCCTGAGGAACACAGTATCACCTGGGAGTGTAGGACAGTTATGAGCGAGCCTCTAGAATGGGGAATTGAGTTAGAATACCCCTTCCAACTCTGGGAAATTTTGTGATTTGTACAAATCCCATTATACCCTGCCCCCCCTCTATTTTTATTTCCTATTTGGTAAAATGGGCATAAAACAAGATTGACTTAAAAATTAAATGACACTTGTAAATAACTTAGCAAATTGCATAATAACAGTACATACATATTAAGTGATAGTTTGTTATATTTAAAAAATAAATAAAATAATATTAGTCTTCTGTTTAGAACTCTAATTGCTTTCCATTGTAATTAGAATAAAAATCCTGAATAGCAAACATACTCCTGAGGAAAAGAACAAAAATGGAGGTATCATACTCCCTGACTTTGAATTATACTACAAAGTGACAGCAATTAAAATTAGTTGGTAATGGAAAAAAACATATCAGAACAGACACATAGATCAATGGAACTGCAAGCTCAAAAATGAAATCATAGACATAAAGAAAACCAATTTATAACAAAGGACCTAAGAACTTATAATGAAACAAGGAAAGTCTTTTCAGTAAATGGTTTAGTAAAAATTTTTTTTTGAAGTTCTTCAAACTTTATTGGACAGGGAACACACACATTTTCCTTGATAAAGCCCTTCTACCTTCCAGTCCCACAAAGACCAAATACTTTGAATATGGGATTTTTAAAAAAACACTGTAGAAGAAGCTTCAGTTGTATTGGCTCAACTGGCAGTCTTCAGATGTCCACATCAGTCTCTCAGAGATATTGCCCTGCCTTTTACCTTGTGGTCACCAGTTTGAGTCACACTGAGATTAATGGTGTCCAAGGGTTGTTATCATCTGCTGATGGCTTGGGAGCTGATTTGAAATAAATTGCTATTATCCTGCATCTACTTGCTTGAGGTCACAAGGTTCAGGGTATTTTAGGGACCATATCCAAATCTTAGCTGCAATGGTTACTCTAATTGGAAGTGTCTGCACAAAGATCAAATGCTAAATAAACCCATAGATTATGGTTCCTCTTGTATAATGAAAGATATCCTCTGAGACAAAGTTGGAAGTAACCTGAGGAGCTGTGGGTGAAGAAAATGGACAAGGTCTGTTATTCTAAAAACAAGGCCCAGAGTATTTAATTTAAATTTACTCTGAGTTGCCTATATATGATTCTATCATATGATCTTGAATTGATCATGTGGAATGGACAGCCATACTCTTTTTCAGTCTTAGAAGGTTCCATTTTCCTTCTTTTTCCTTCATTCCTTCTTCCTTTCCTCCCTTCTTCACCTTTTTTTCTTTTACTTTTCTTCTTTTTAAATTTTATATATATTTTTTACATCATTCTTCATTTTTGTATAATGTATACTTTCTCCTATCAGGTATAATCCCTGTGAAATTACCACCACTGATTCACCTATGTACCATCACCATAGTTCCTTGTGCTCTTCCCACCCCTGTTTTTATCCTACTCCCTCCTCCTCCCCTGCAGAATATCTCTGATTTAGAATTATTGGTTGATTTTGATTTTTAATTTATTATAATTTTTTTCCTGATCCCTTATTTGGTTCTTCTACATAAGTGAAACCATAAGTTCATCCTGTAAGTGAAACCACCCAGTATTTTTCTTTTTCTTTTTGGCTTATTTCATTGAGCATAATCCCTTCCAGCTCCATCCATGTTGCTGCAAATGGCCTGAGTTTATCTTTTTTGATTGCTGAGTAATATTCCTTTGTATATATATCACATCTTGATCTAGTCATCTATTTTTGGGAATTTGGATTGTTTCCATAGCTTACCTATTGTGAATAGTGCTGCAATAAACATAAGGGTACAGGTGTCCTTTTGAATTAATATTTTTTTGTCTTTTGGGTATATACCTAGGAGTGGAATTGCTGGATCATATGAAAGCTCCATTTTTAGTAGTTTGAGAAACCTCCACACAGCTTTCCATAGTGATTGGAGGACCAATCTGCATTCCCACCAGCAGTATAGGAAAGTACCTTTTTATTTACATCCTTGCTAACATTTTTGTTGTTAATATGTGCCATTATTGTTTAATATGTGCCATTCTCACTGGTATAAGGTGGTAATGAAAATGGCTATTATTCAAAAGACAGGGAGCAAATGTTGGTGAGGATATGGAAAGAAGGAAACCCTTATATACCATTGTTGGGAATGTAAATTGGTGCACCCACTATGGGAAGCTTTATGGAGATTCCTAAAAAATTTAAAACTCCATGCAATCCAGTCATTCCACTTCTAGGTATTTACCTGAAAAAATACAAACTACTAATTTGCAGAGCTTTTTGTATCTCCATATTTATTATAGGACTAGTTACAGTAGCCTAGAACTTGAAACAACCTAAGTACCCATCAACTGATAAGGATATAGAAGATGTGCTATATATACATAATGAAATACTGTCACCTGTAACAATGTGGATGTCTTAGTGAAATAAGCAAAATGGAAAAAGACAAACACTATATAGTTTTACTCATATATGTTATATAGAGACAACAATCAAATAGAGAACCTAAATACATTTTTTAAAGATTTTATTTATGTATATATACAAGAGCTGGGTCCAGGCCAGAGGTACAGGGGAGAGTAGGGAGCAGAACAGGCAGATCAAACAAACGGAAGCTGAAGGGAGCTGTGGGTGAGGCAGGGGAGGTCTGCTCTGCCATGTGGGTCCCCTTCCTGGCCAGGAGTGGCTCCTATGCTGGAGTGGCTGAGGAAGACCCACAGTGTGGCACTCAACCCCTTGTGCCACCAGGGAGACCCTAAGTATGTTTTTGGATTGTAAAACCAATTATTGGTTACCAGAAGGGAAGGAGGAAGGAGGATGGGTAAAACGGAACAGAGGGGACAATCATATGAAGAATAGAACTTGATTTTTAGTGGTAAATTCAGTGCAGTGTATATACATGTTGAGTTTTCAGTGATTCACACCTGAAAACTGTGTAGTGTTATAATGCAGTATTACAATGTTATATAAAATTAAAATTAAAAAGAAATAAAATTGAAAAAGAAAAACACCTCCTTATCACTTAAATGGCTTACAACATCTTATAAAATCTGTCTTTCACATTTGCTGAAAGATATTGTAGTCAGTTTCCTTATAACAGTAATAGTTGACATAACATATACAAATAACTTTAGTTAATCCACATATGTTTTTACCCTGATCCAAACAAGTGTTTATAGAGTGGGACAAGAAATTGTGAACTTGGATGCTGTTTAACTAGATTTTTGTCTTAGTTTAACATTTTATGAAATTTCCAAAGTGAGATCTGACCTTTACTTAAGTCTTATAATCCATTTATTTTTAAAGTACTAATATTGGAACTTTTGGATAAGACGATGACTACTTATAATTTGGATAAAAAAATAAAGTTTTCCAGTATGATTGAAGATTACTGAGTATTAACCTCAGAGCTGCAAAATATAATTTTGAGATGGTCTCTCAAGGTTTCAATGGAGAAATGTTACCTAGTTAGAGTGGATATATGTATTTAAACAATGGCACATAAATGGTGGCTAGAACGATAAATAAAAATAAAAATAAATGGGAAGTTTTGGCCAATATCTACATAATTCATATAAGATTTAAAAGTTCTAGTTAATGTAAGAAAATTCTAGTAATTGACTTGTATATGGAATTTATGGAACTTATATTTGGATTCACAAAGCAGGAAATCTCTGAAGACAGAATGTTAAATAACAGAATTCTGCAAAGGTAGGGTGACATTTACTCAGGAAAAAAAATTGAACTAGGACAAAAGTTGAGAAAAGCAGTTTTCAGTTGGCAAGATTATATAAAGATCGAGAAGTGTTTTAGAGGACAAAGTCTTTGTCCCTACTCCCTACAGGGAATCCCTTATGTTCTAAAATCTGTGTGTGATAGAAAGATTTGAATATTTCTTTATAATACATTCTAAATATTCCCTAAAGGATTGGTTTATTTTAATATGTCTACAGGATGTTTTCAAAGAATGCTTAATGACGTGAAAATGATCACGAGTTTTATGGAAAATGGAAATAAAATTGTAAATACAGCATAATTTCTATTCTCTAAATTAATTTGTGATAAACATATACAAAAATTTCATTATAATACTATTTGGGAATTCTTAAACATCTGAGTTTATTCAGTTTTTCTCCACATATGTTTTTTCAAATTCTTAGCATTGAACATTTTAAACTTATGGGGGAAGAGATTGTCTACTTTTAGTTTGGCTTATAATTTTTATTGAAGCTTCAAAATCTTTCTGTATATCAAAAAATTCCTTGAATGGTGTATTATTAGCATAATTAGTCAAAATTAGTTTTGTATTATAATATAGTATTAACTTGTCCTGAAGAATGAATCTTTTACAAGTTCAGATGAGTTCAGATGTTTGTTGTGTCCATTCTGATTATGATATACATGGTGATAAATCATAGTTGTCTCTGTAAGTCTTCATTTTTCTGTGGTATCATTTATAATGTCTGTTCTTTCATTTCTGACTAATTGTTGAGACTAGTTATACTTTTTAAAAAAAAATCTTAATTTCATTGATTATTTTTATTGATTTTCTGATCTCGAGTTTATTTCTGCACTGACTGTTATTTCATTTCTTCTGCTAACTTTGGGCTTTGTATGTTATTCTATATCCAGTTTCCAGTTTAGGTATTTTGAGATCTTTATTTTTTTTGTTAATTTTGGTGTTTGCTGCTATAAACTTCTTTCTCAGAACTGCTTTTTTTCGCATCCCGTAAGTTTGGGATGTTATGTTTCCATTGTGGTTTATTTCAAAGTATTTTTTTAAATTTCAATTTTGATTTCTTCTTTGATCTACTGATTGCTCAGGAGTGTTTTTCCCCACATATTTGAATTTCCAGTTTTATTCTTGTTATTTATATCTAGTTCTATACCACTGTCGTTGGAAAGGATACTTGTCATGATTTCAGTCTTCTTAAATTTGCTAAGACTTATTTGTGACCTAACCTATGACTGTTATAGAGAATGTTCCATACATACATGAGAAGAATGTGTATACTGCTGCTGATAAATGGAATGTCTATTTCTGCATATTTCTGTTGTCTGTTTGTTCTAGACTATAACACAAATTCAATGATTACTTACTGATTTTGAATAGATTATCTAACCATTGTGGAAAGTGAGATAGTAAACACCCCTATTATTATTGTAGTGTTGTCTACCTGTTCAGATTTGTTAATTTTTGCTTATATATGTAGGTGCTATGATGTTGAGTGCACATATATTTATGATTGTTATTTCCTTTTGATGATTTGATCCCTTTGTTATCATGCAATAACCTTTGTCTTGTTAAAAGTGTTTGATTTAAAGCCTATTTGTCTTGTTTAAGTAAAGCTATCTCTGCTGTTACTTGGTTTCAAGTTGCCTGTAAAATCTTTTACTAAATTTTTATTTATTTAAATAAGATTATTTTATAACAGTATATAAATTCAGGTCTGTATCATTGAAAATAAACATTTGTATGTACTACACTGAATTCACTACTTTGTCCTATTCCTGACCCTAGAGGGAGAGCTTTCCATTTTTTGCATTTGAGTATGATGTTAGATGTGTGTTTGTTGTATATGACTTTTATTATATTGTGGCATTATATTTTCTATAACAAAATTTTCTAAGCATTTTAAATCATATCATATGATATGAAAATGATTGCAATTTAGGTTTATTTTAAATATACAGGGCAAAATAGGGGTTCACTGTCTTTTATCTGGACATTTTTTAAGATGAAAGAGGAATGTTTTGGGGTGTAATTAGAGCAATACTTCTGTTTACAGTATGTCAATAAGGAATTTGAGTTAGATATTTAAGTGGAGATGATAAGTAAGCAGTTGGAAATAGAGTCTATGGTTCAGGGAAGAAATCATACTTAAAGATACAATATTGGATAAATCAACCTAGCAAAATATACAAGAAAAGAATTGTCTAGTAAAGAAAAAAATCCCACAAGATACTCTTCAATTTACGGCCAATGAGGTAGTAAGAGCTGCAAGCAAGGTCGAGCTTGTGAGAGATTCTAGAGATCAAATGAAATGTTTCAGAAAGAAGGGATGTAAGTATGAGGTGGAGTCCTAAGGAAATTGAACAATGACATTTGAATTTGCAATGTGGAAGTCAATGTTGATTATGATAAGATGGTAAAAGGATCAGTAAGTTATCTTTGGTGTTCTTGTTTTCCCTGTAGCACTGTAGTGGCAGAAGGGAGCACAGAACAAATTCTTGATTCGGGCACACGGGTCAAGGAAGGAGTCCTGGAGCCCTCAGTGGCTTTTCAACAGACTTTTATTGCACAATTATATCAGAGGTGACCAGGTACACAGCAGGCAGGGGTGCCGGGGGGCCAGGAGGCTGGCCTCCTAGCCCCCAGCAGCACATCTCACTCTCTTGGCTGCTTTGGTGCTTCTTGTCTCTGCCTCTGTCCCTCCCCTGCTCTTCTGCTGCTGGCGTCCTTGTGATGCTGCTTTATACGCCCCTGTCCAAACCCAGGTGCACCTACTTGCACATGCCCACTTAGGCATGCGTGCAGAACCGCAGATGTCTATCATTACACCAATAGCGGGAGGGAGGAAAAGCCTGATATTTTTCTCTGACCCTATAAGCACTAAGAGCAAAGAAACTAGATGACAGCTAAAAGGTAAGAAGGGTTTTGAATGTTGCCCAAATAATGTAAGAAATTATTACTGGAGTCTAATTTTACTGTGGCACTTTACTTTTCAAGGAGTTCATGCAACATTACTTTCTACTTGAGGTCTGTGGTCATGTTCTTAACATGAGATCTGCATGGCTCTAAGTGTTTGTTTGTTTTGAACAATATTCAGCTGTTCAGATAAAGGTAGGAGGTAGGGGAGGACTAGAAATTAACCAGAATTGGGATATGTCAAGTTAGTATGCCGGAGGGAGAGATTGACGAAGACATGAGTATTGAGGGACATGGACTCTAAATAGGGTAAGGATAAAACAAATTATGAAGGAGGTGATGAAACAAAAAAAATATTTCAATAGATTAGGGTGCCAGCAAGGCCAAAAATTGTTGGAGGTTGGACAGACAGGATCCAACAATATCTTAGTTGTAGAGAGTGGAATACTAGAAACACACTGGAATGAGTATAGTTACTGATAATAGTTACGGAGTCGGGTTATTTTGTTGATGACAGAATGGAAGAGGAAGAGTATGTGGAGATTAGAGTGAAGTGGGAAAATGTGTTGATATTAACATGAGGGTTGTGTGGACCTGTATCACAGACATCATAGTTCAGGGGACTTAGAGTCACTCTTGTGGTTTCTGAAGGTAACCAGAGCCTGACGAACTTGTCTTAATAGGTCTCCAAAGGCAACAATCAGATCTAATTAGAGCCTCATTTTAAATCAGTTGTTCTTTGCCTCGGCAGAATATTAGAATCACCTGGGGGGACTTAAAGCTTCTCCAGTGCCCAAGTTTCATTCCAGATCAATTAAATCAAAATCTTTGGGGATGGCACCAAGCCATCAGCGTTTTCTTAAAGCTTCCCAGGTGATTTCATTGTGTAGCTAAAACTGTGAGCCACTTTTCTGGTTTGTGAAGCCATAAGCAGCAGCAAGAAATTTGGAGTCTGAAGCCTGGGCTCTGCATGCAAAGCTAGATCACTTTTGGAACTTTCTACATATGAGGCAGGAGTCAGCTTTGCCCTCCTCCTGGGTGTGATCATCTAAAGAGCTGAGGTCTGGGAGAGAAGTAAACCAAATGACTGAAAAACAGTAAGTTAAAAAAAAAAGTGTGTTTTTGCATAATTACCAATAAAGGAAAAAAGAAAGTTCTGTCCCTACGAACTGAACAATCACAGTTTGAGACTCTGTTCTACAGGACAGCAGGTCACCACAGAACTGGCAATTGATTGCTCTGAGCTCTCCTGAAAAACATTACTCTTTTGGAAGAACCTCAGGTGAAAGGTTCACAGCACAACTTTTCATGGTTAATTAGCAGTTAGAATCACTTCAAGAAATCGAATAGGGAGGAGCAGATGGACTCACAGCTCACCTTGGGGCAGTAATTTTTAAGTCCCAGTCATTAGTCTTGGTTGCTAACAACATAATCTAGAGGTAACATGATTTTATATTTTTGTTTATTTTTCATTTGGTTGTTAAATAATTTAACTCCCAAACCTAATTTCTGGTAAAAAAGAAAAATTAAATGTGTATATCAGTGCTATTTAATTTGTAGCATGTTGCTGTTATAATCTCCTGACATTGGTTTAACTCCAAAAAACACACCTGATTGCTTTAGATGCTCAGTCAACACAGATATGCTCCAGTAAGTGAAGAACCCCTGCTTGCAAATTACAAAGAACACATATTTTAGTGGAGTTGCAATAAAATAAATTACAGAAGAGGAAAGATAAGCTTCTAGGTTAAAACAAAAACCTTTATTTTAAACTTATCTATTAAAATGTTTCTGTATTTTGAACAAAGCTGGTTATAATATTTTAGATAGTATTAAAGTATTATTCTCCTTTTGTTGTAGGAGTTAGTCTTGTTATCCTTTTAAGAATAAATCTTTAATCCACAAACATTTATAGCATTTGAAAAGGTTTTAGATCTTATGTACTAGTGTACAGCTTTTGAAATTGAGGTGTGCAAATGGGTCTTCCATAAACTCTTTAGTGGTTTTTTTCAATCTGTATGTCTAAATGGCAACACTGACCTAGGAGAGAACATGATTCTTGTTGCCTTCCCCCCCATGGAAATGTGTGTTAGCACTCTTTAAAAAGAAGGCATTATTTAAATTTAACTTATTTTTTCCCATTTGGAATGACAGAAGATGTTAGGTGACCTGGAGTATGTGGGGGGGTGGAGAGCAGTGGGGTTAGTTTATTGTTTCTGTAAAGATTTCCTCCATCTGAAATAAATACGTGCTGAGCTAAGGACTGTGGTGAAGACAATGCATGTCAAACATTTCTGTGCAACTTATCAGAAAGAAGTCAACCATGATAGAGTTTTAGGACATTTTGTAAATTCACCTTGTGAATGTTTGCAAGTCCATCTACTTTTCATCAAACTTTATTACTTTTTTAACCATAATGATGAATAAGAATTGGTTCTAAGCAGATATTACAGTGAACAATTTAAGTATCTATCTTGTCTTTTTTTCCCTTTTTCCTTTATACTTCTAAGTGTGTCTGTGGATTTCATATTCTGTCTACTTTCACATGTGTGGCACCTGATACAATGTACCTTCCTACTAAAGTACTACATGTGCCAAATCAGCTTATCTCAGTTCTTTTTGTTACTTAAAGACAACTCTTGTTTGTAGCCTATCCTAAATTAATTAAATTGGAAACTCTGAGGGTTTGGCTTGGAGAATACTTAGGTGTAAAAGCTCCCCAGTTTAGCCTTGGCTAAATAGGGCTGTCTTGTGCCAAAAACCATGGATTCTTAAGGGTCTAATTCTAAATTGGCAAGGCAGGTAAAGTAGTTATTTGTTGACCAGAAATTCTTATAGGATATATATGAGACCAGAGGATGTTTCATCAGGATGTAGGATGATAGCAACCAAACTGATAATTATGATAATGTTATAAAATTACTCAGTGAGAACAACCCTTATTTTCTTTCTTCTAAGGCTCTAGGCTACCTATAATCATCTACCACACCTATATTGAAAATATCTAATAGCCTAAAATCCACTAACAAGAGGCTAACATCCCAATTTGGTAGTTGTGGTGGTAGTGGTGGGGAGGTCAGGAGAACTACCAACTCATGTGACATATCACAGTGAGTCTCTGGTTCCAAATAACAACTAGAAGCACAAAACTGAAGAATTATTTGTTTCCCTTACAAATTTTAGTTAAACATAACCTCTACTTGCTTGGAGTTGACATCCTCTCTGTTTAAAATGATTAAGAGAATGTCTTCAGAATTTTAATACTGTGATATTGTCCATGGCTCTGAGACTTTGAGTTCAAAACCATAGTTTCCTGAGCTGATTGCTTTTTAAATGTTGGGCCATTGGTTTAGAAAGTAATCACTAAAACTGTCATCTCCTTGTATCCTTGAAGTAAGATTTTACATTTCTATATATGAAGATAAAAGCCTTTGGTAAAAAGTTACACGTGATGAAGATTATTATATTCATTTTTAATTTATTTTAGCTTTTTTGAACTTGTATCGTGAATTTGATATAGCAAATGAAACTTTAATGTGTTGTTATTTAATCAATTTAGTAGAGAAGGTGTCAACCTCTGCCCTTTATTCAAGCCCTCATCTCTTCCACTAGGCTGTGGTTTAAAAGATATATGTCTTTAAATAAAATTTAGAGGGTTACTGACCTCAAACTTTTCTCTACACAAATTGTCAAACAATAGGACTTATGTGGAAGCAGACATAAGTCTGCTTATAGCAAACAACTATGGAAAAACAGAAAGGTAGGGTGAATTCATGGTAGAGCAATGCACACTTCCCCAATCTAAGTCTATCCCTTATTACATCTGAGGGGCATTCCTCAGTTTCAACAGAGGAGGAAGCAGGGAGCAAGGCATGTTGGGTCCTATAATCTGTTGATTTACTCATGCGTGGGTACTCTTTCTAGCCTTCTCACCTCACTTATATAGGGTTAGGAGAGGGAGACACACTGCCTCCAAGACTGGAGACTCAGGTGAATAAAAGGGGTCATGGCATCTAGAAATAGAGACTCAGGAACAGAAAACATCACAGAAGCCAGAGTTAGGAAAACCTGAACAATAATTGATGGATTAATGTAGGCTAAGGGAGGACAACTCAGAGGGTTAAAAACTTTAGTGGGATCTTGTCATGGGATGGGGCACAGTGTGGTGAGATTTACTTCTAGGAGTTCCACCAGGTTTCCACAGTAAATATGTCAGAAGAATCCCCTCATGGTTTTGGCAAGGAATAGCGAATAGGAACCATTTTGAAATACCCAGAACACTTTGTTTCTTAATAAGAATTATTTAACCAGAACTTAACCTGATGTGGTATTATTAGAAACTAAATCACTTGGGAGAAGGAAAATACCCAATGCCAGCACTCTCTAACTCTTATCCCAACTAAGGTAAGGGTGCAGTGTGGAGGGATAAAATTAAAGAAACACTTGTGAAGTTCAGAGTGTAGAGGTAAAGTTTCACTAAAACAATGAGAAATTATCTTAGGATTAAAAAAAATTCTTTTCACTCACCATATTACTAATGACCTATTTACAGCAGTTTCTTTTTCCCAGTACCTCATATCTGACTATCAAGACAAGAATTGCAAGCATATTAAAAGGCAAAAAACACAATTTGAAGAGACAGAGCAAGCAGCAGAACCAGACAGATCTGACAGAGGAGTTAGAATTAAACTATTTTTCATTTTTTTAGTGGTCCTTTGGTTGTTGTTCTATCATTACTTCTTTGGAGTATTATTTTTAAATTAATTATTTCAGTAATATAATTTCGTAAATGTTTTATTTGAAAAGCTTTAGTCAAATGCTTCTTGCTTTTGCAAGAAACTGGTTTCTCCTTGATGTGTTATTAACATTGGCAATAGGGAATACTGATAACCAAAGAACACCATGGCCTTAGGGAAATTACTTGGCTGCTTTGACCTTCCTAATATAAACAAGAAGATGATCTATGATTTATAGATGGTCTAAACCATTTGTCAAAGATGAGGGCCCCAAAGTAATTTTGGGCAAAGTCCTTTTAAATTATGAATATGATTTCACTTGGATGTTTAGTATATATGATTTATTTGTAGTTAAAATGATTTTATATTTATCTTCCCAGTCCATGATGACTTATTCAGAGGACCAGTGTTCTTATCCTGATCCTTGATGAAACATTGGCAGGCAAAACCATTCCTTTGATAACAACAATCTTTATGATTTGTGTTCTAACTTACAAATATAATGTTAAGTGAAAATTTCAGTCTATGTAAAGACAATATTTTAACTTTCCTTAAAGATTCCAAACTCCTTCTCCCTCTACATGAAGTTTCAACTATTGGTAATTTCTCTCTCCTTTAGGTAAGATCTGTAATAAATGGCAAGCTTTGGTTTAATAGAGAGAGTAAGATATCACATATGATAACCCTTTTTTTTTCTATACCCCTTCCTACCTCACTTCCTCTTCTATTTTGTAGCATCAACAAATAGAGATAGCTGGAGAGGAAATGACATAGGACAGAGAACAGTGGAAATGTCTGGTTATGTCATCAACTAACTTTAAGCTTGATAGATATGGTAGAAGTTATAGGCTGAATTTTTTCTTATGGGTAGAGATGTGTGTGTGTGTGTGTATGTGTTTGTGTTTCCTGAAGAAAGGTAGAAACTCTCCCTTAAAATAACTCCAGATTTGGTTTGTTTTTATTTCGAACATGGTTCAAATATCTTGGGCCTGGTAACCATATTTATTCTGCTGCACAAACCACTTTTAGAGCCTAAGAAATTCTCTATAATTTCAAACTTCAGAGAGTGGACATTTTAGGACCTGGGAGTAATGCAATGGAAATGTCTATTCTAAAGTTTTAGATAGAAAAGTTAGCACTTCCCACATTTATCGCATTCCTTTTAGGGAGAGTGGGTATTTCAACCAATGAGTCTTTTCAGAAATCCACTCTCTCCCTACTTTCACTTTATTATCTCTGAGAAGTCCAAGAATTTGGGCTGTTAATATTTTCTTTGTAAATTTTTCACATAGTCAGCTGTCTTCTTGTGCTCGTGCTCATTTACATGTTTTATTATGTATTTTTTTTTTTTTTGGTCTCAACTGAAATGGAATCAGAAAGACTTATATTTTAACTTCCTGTTATATATGCAACTGCCTGGAGTACCTCCTCTTAATATTTTCCTAAAGAACTGTGGATAATAATAGGCAGGTGAAAGAGAATTTAGTTACAGTGTTTGGAATCATCCCATCTCATTATGACCAACACTCATTCCTGTTAATTAGAAAACCATGGCTTAGCTTGCCAAATGCAGTTTCTTATCGACTTTGGATTATTTTAGTAGAGTGAGGAAAAAGCTATTTGAAATAGCTACTATAAAAAGGCTAAAATCTAGTGGGATATGTTGATCCCTGCTATAGTAATAATTTTCTACGAATTGGGTCAAAAGAGTTACATTTATTTTATAAGGTTTCCAGTCAGTTGTATGATTTAGATAAGCTTTAGGAACCAAATGGCAATAGAGTACACTGGATCTTTCCTAATTCATGAGGCTGGAGAAATACTTCCTAACTCTTCATCTTTAATTGGCCTCTTGCTCCCAAGCATCATAGCTCACATTAAATGGACCGTGTGAGTTAAAATATTGCTGTGCTGTCTGTATATTCATATTGGGGGATCAGACTTTACTAGCTTAATAGGATTTACAAAGCTAGGATGTTTGAGGCATTAATAACCATGATTATATTTTCTACAGTTAATTATTTTTAGTCTTTGTAAGATGGTGAAATGAAATATTCTTCCTTTCCTGCAAGGTATACAGGTTTTTGAGCTATAGCTTGTAAGCCTCTATCTTTTATTCCTTACAGGTGAGTTATGATCAAAATTTAGACTATAGTTTTATACATTTATGCCTATGTATACCATATTTACATGCTGGGAACTTACTGTAAAGAGTTTCTATTAAAGTTTTTCCAGCTATTTAAATTCAGTGATCATTCTTTTTCATAAAAATTCAATTTTTCTGTAATTTATATGGAATGGAATTAGAATATGAGGGGTTTTGGTGATCACTTAAAGGAGTATAATAGATATACTGCTTTTTTTTTTTTAATAAAAAGAGACTGGAATATGGTTGAGCTACTAGATGCAAAACTCCTGGGTTCCTAAATGGCCATGTGATGTAGATGACCCAAACACCCTCCCCCACAACATGCTGATGACAATAAAATGTGACATGACATGAAATATGTATGTTTATTGACTAGGACATGAGAAGGAGTAATGAAACATGAAAGTATTAAGCTGCTGATGTTTGGGGTTGTTTATATTGTTTGTTTTAATTTCACTTAGCTTAGTGAATCTCTGCTTGTTTAAAATTGCTTCTATATTCACAAGATTAGAAGGAATTTTCTCATAATTCTAAACATCCAATTTAATGATTATATATGTCACATATAAGTCATTTTTAGTTAAAAGGTAATTTACTAACAATGTAGAAATACATGGACAGCGTTGCATTATCCATTATAATATAACTCAACTAATTATATTTACAGATTACATGACCATGTGTTCACAAAGCAGTTCTATTCTAGTGAACCAATAGAGCAGAAGAAACTTATTAGAAAAAACAGAATTTAAGAAAAGAGGAAGGATATGTTGCCATCATAAAATATATTGGGGAGGATTCCTTCTTGTATTTTTTAAAAAGCAATTTGAGCAAGGTGGGTATTAGCTCTTCTTTAAAAACTTAATAGAACAAATTCATGAAGTCTATGGTCTAGCTAGGTTTTGCTTTTGGAAGAGTTTTTATGTTGTTTTGTTTTCCATATTTGTGATGTATCAGTGTTCTTTTCAGTTTATCTGTTCTTCAAGGGTCATTTTTGATAGATTATGTTGATTTAGAAATTTATCCATTTCTTCAAGGTTATTGAATTTATTGACATATAATTGTTCATAGTATATTCTCATGATCTTTTGTATTTCTGTGCTATCTTTAGTGATTTCTCATATTTCATTTGTGATTCTGTTCATTAATGTTTTCACTCTTTTTTGTTAACCTAGCTAGAGGTCTAACTATTCTGTTTATTTTTTCAAAGAACCAGCTCTTACTGTCACTGATTTTTTTTTGTTTAGTCTTTTTGACCTCTATTTCATTTATTTCCATTCTTATTTTTATTATTTCCTTCCTTCTACTAACTTTGGATCTTGTTCCTCTTTATTTGAATTGCTTTAGATGTAATATTGGTTGCTTATTTGACATTGGCTTTCAGGGTCTCTATAGCAATTATTGACCCTCCATCCCCCATAACTGCTTTTGCTGTCTCCCATAGCTTCTGGTAATTTTATAATTATTATTTTCATTCATATCAAAGTATTTTGAAATTCCGCTTTTATTTCCTCTTTTATCCAATTGTTTACTCTCCATGTATTCATAATTTTTCCTGTTTTTTCCCTTATACGTCTGTTTTTATGACATAGAGAAAATATTAGATATAATTTTGATTTTTGTGGTATTATATTATAATTTACTTGTGTCAAAATATACAATCTATTATTGAAAGTGTTCCATGTGCACTTGAAAAAAATTGTGCATGCAGCAGTTTTGGATGAAATGTTCTCTATGACTATAATACCTTTTTAAAAATTCTTCCATAGCTGATACCTCACTTTAATATATCACTTGCTTATGTATGTTCTTTACTCTATTTGTACTATTTAATCAGAAAACTCAGTTCTTGCTCAATTTACCTCTAATTAATCTTATGATCTTGTCAACTTTTTTCTCCCATATATCATAGTTACTAGAATACCCATATCTGTGATTTCTTGATTTTGCTTATATTATTTTACATTGAATGCTTTGATTCTTTAAAGTTGTTGTTTTCAACAAATATTTATTAAGTGCCTAATGTGGGTCAAACACCATTTTAAGTATAGGATTATAGTAATGAACAAGTTAGACAGGGCCTTAGACTTGAGACTGATTTGAATTTGAACAACTCAGCAGTATTAGAAATAAATTTGCAGTATTAGAAATAATGAAATATAGGCAGATGACCCTTACTAGGCATAAAGAATAGCAGAGATAATGCTGGAAGGAAGCAAGGAAATGAGGGAGATGAGAAGGAAAAAGGAAAATGTTTCTGAAGGAACTGAAAGCATCTAGGGACACTTGAGTATAGTGACCAGTGAGTGGTATGTGGCAAATTACCATAGAATCAAATCTTGATTTATAATAACAATTTTGGATTTTATCCTAAGAGCAAAGAGAAGTCTGTAGGCTACCGCAGAACTGTTTGTCACCCTACTTGCTTGTATTCACTAGTACTGTTAGAGAACCCCCTTTCCATCTTTGGTTACTCCCAGAGTGGCAGGCTGCCATAAAGACAGAAATGTTATTCATATGAAAATAACTCAATTTATTGGACACAGTAGCAGCTGTCATCTTTGGAATATGTGGCTTTGTACTATGGTTCAGATCCACCAAGGTGTTCATCTATTTTTTATTAACACTGCTTGGAAGCTCAGCTTTTGTTTACTGCATTGCTCTTTAGACTTTATATTATTCCTTATAAAAGTCACTTGGGTTGAGGTTCTCCATTTCATTGGGATAGAATAGGCATTTACCTATGTAACATTTTTATTTACTTCAAGAACTAGTTAAAGTTTGTTGGAGTATAGGAACTCTAATGATACAACAAAGCTTGAAAAGGGTCATTAATTCTCTGAAAATTGCCCTGAAAATTGACATGATGTCAGTATTTGTGCAGTTGAGCATGTAACAATACTGGAATGTGGGACTGTGGTAATCTTTCTTTTAGTTCTTACCTACTTAACATAGCCATACAAAGTTACCTCCTAGCCTACTAGCTGCTAGTTGTTTTAAACAGGGAGGTAATATATTGGAATTACATTTTACTGAGATCTCCCTACTGAATTTTGGGGAAGATTTTGATGGGATGGCGGTGGGGGGGGATTGGAATATAGAAGGTTAGCTGAGATACTTGAATACAGGTTAGAAATGCTTATAGCTTTGGACAGGATTTTTGCTGTGGGAAGAAGTAGGATAAAGGACCATTTAGATTGCTCCAGTTCCTTCCTTTGGTCACCTTAGTAGAAAATGATATTTTCTTCTATTTCTACTTGCAAATACTATGTGTTTTGTGTTTTAGTGGCATGTATTTCTTTATTTTGCCTCTTAGATATAATTCTCTTTTGGAAAAACCTTGCTTCATTGTTTAGGACAGTGACTAGTAGTTTCATAAATTTATTCATTCACTTGTTCATTCACAAATACTTACTGAATACTTAATGTATTCCAGGTGCTATGCAAGTACCGTAAGGATGAATGTGAAAAAAAAAGAAAAAGAAAACATAGTCCATACTTTAGTGGAATATCTCATCCCTATAAAGGCATTTATTTGACAATAATAAAAATAAATGTAACTCTATTGTGATGGGCTCCATGTCTAAGAGCATTCATGATGCTATGAGAACATATTATAAGAGAGGCTCTCTACTGAGTCAAGGCCTAGAAAAAGAATTGGATTTAAACAGTAAAAGGGGGAAAATATATACTGGTCCTGTGATTGAAGCAATTTGATGCATTTGAGCAGTAGAAAAAAGGCCAACGTAGTTGGAGCTCAGAAGAGGAGATGAAAGGTGACATTAGAACAGTGGGCAGAACTTTATAGGTCATGTTAAAATTTTAGTTTTTACCCTATTAGTATGTAATATAGTTAAACATTTTTTTTAAAAAAGAACAAATCTGAGTATTTTAATAGTAATGAAGATAGAACTAGCACACAGTAAAAATGATTATGTGAAATTTAGGGAAACTTAGGCGAATTAGAAATCTAATTAATATGTAAGATGATGAAAAAAGAGTGGCTGAAAGTAGTATTTCAAAATAGAGCAGAGGTTTGTAGTGAGAGAATGAAGACTACCAAGAAGTTCTTAAGTGTATTAAACATAAATGATGACTAATGCTATAGGGCTGCAAAGCTGAAAGATGTTTGACAAACCAAACCCAATGTTGGTTTTTTTCTCCATAGTTATTCTATGCCTGTGACACACCTGTGAATGGTGTGTCAGTCTCTACAAATATTATTTTCAAGTTTTTTGATTTTTCTATAAAAGCTCATACAACTTAGCATATAGTCAATCATACTGAGAACTATGACTTATTATAGTAAAAATATCCAAAGCAAAATTAATAAAGGAAAAAAGCTCAAGGGTCAAAGTCCCAATGAAGCAAAGTCTGAATTTCTTGCTCCACTCTACCAGTAGAGTCACAGCAAATCCATAACTTCATAACAATGAGTTGGGATGACATACCTGACATACTTCCTACCAGGAAAACTCACTATATTTTCAATGTCCAAACTTTTTATTGTGGCCAGTCATGTTGGTACCCTCTGCCTATACTGTACCAAATTTCTTTACCATTTTCCATTTAGAAAGTAGACATTTATCATAAACCACATTGTGTTTACTAAGTGTAGGCACGGCAAGTGACTCTTACTAGTTCTAGGGATAATGCGGATCTATTCTCTTGAAATCCAAGTTCCTAGATGCCAACTAAGTACCAACCTTGCCAACATCTAAGTGTATATTGACTCTTTTGCATAGTGGCAATAAGAGGACTTGTAAAATGAAGATCATCCTTTGTCTCCTTGTTATTTGTGCTATTGTATTTATGCAATATGTTCTGAAGCCATCTATTATCTGTATAGATGTCACTGTCATTTAACTTATACATGTTGCCATGGATGTCTCTCTTTTGTGCTTTTTGGACTCTCATTTTTCTTCACTCTTTTTCCAACAGTGTTCTTGCACAGTGCATATCTAGCCAAGCTTGAGTGTTGTGAATTCTATCTCATGCTCTCTTTCTTCTAAGTTCTTCTCTAGTCACTAAATATTGATTTCATGCCATGCCTAAGATACTTTGAAGGTTAATTGGCATTTTGAAATGTCTTTTTGTAATAGATTGTAACTTACTTCAACTAATAATCTCTCTGGTGTCTGTAATATTTTTGATCGAAATTTAAATATATTTATAGAAAAATTGAAAATATAATGAAAGTTCATAAAGATTTACTATTAGTTAAAATAGGTCTAGTGTGAAAATATATTATCCACTAAAGGTTTATCTTGTATGGAGGAGGGCACATATTGTTTTTCCTGGACTAGTGTTCCATTTACTGGGTGCTGGACTGCCCACAGTAAAAGGAATTGCTAAGAAGGTTGTAGTAGTCAGAACTGAGATATACCAGATTGTTGTATGATAATGTTCTTCCTTTATTTTAATACACAATAGTTTGTACAATGCCCTCTCTTTTGTATTACTTATTCCATATCCATTGCCAAACTGTTTTTACCTTTCTTTATTTTTAGAAATTGTTTCCAATCTCTAATTCCTTGTTATTCAAAGCAGGTCCCTCAGACCATTAACACTGGGATCTTCTGGGAGTTGCTAGAGAGACAGAATATCCTCAGACCAACTGAATAAGAATTTGCATTTTAACAAGATATCTGGCTCTTTGATATGCATACTAAAATTTGGAAACTGCTGCTCTAAAGCATACCACAACTATTTTTTTAAATAAATTTTTTACTGTAGTATTCTTGGTTTACATTACTGTTAGTATTTTGAAAGTATTGGGTTTCCCTTTTGGTGCAGTCTCTGTAGCATATCTATAAAGTACCCATGTTTCTCCACCATAATTCATATACTCTCTTCCAGCCTATTCTCACTCCTTCTTTACCCTCTCACCCTCTAGATGCTGCAGTTCTATGGTTAGCTTTCAAGGGCTAGCTTTATCAGCCTTTGTCAAAACCTTTGTTTGGTTTCTCTATATTCAACATATAAGTGACACCATCTGGTATTTATCGTTCTCCTTCTGACTTATTTTACTTAGCAGTCCTTCCCTTCCTGCTCTCTCCAAGTTCCCGCCAATATCAAGAGTTAATTTTTTTTGATTGCTGAGTTTACTTTTTTTCATTGCTGAATAATATTCAATTGTGTATATATACCATAGGTTCTTGATCCTTTTTGATACACTCATCTGTTTTAAGCACTTAAATTGTTTCCATAGCTTGCCTATTGTAAATAGTGTTATAATAAACATAGGAGTACAAGTTCCTTTCAAATTAGTGTTTTTGTATTCTTTGGGTAGATACCCAGGAGTGGAATTGCTGGTTATATGGAAAAATCCATATTCAGTCTTTTGAGAAAACCTCCACATTGCTTTCCATAGGGGCTGGACCAAACTACAGTCTCACTAGCAGTGTAAGAAGGATCCTTTTTTGCTGGACCCTTACCAGTGCTTTTTTTCTTGGTCTTTTTAGTATGTGCCATTTTCACAGGTGTGAGATTAGATCTCATTCAGCTTTGATTTGCATTTCCTTGATGATATGTGATGATAAACATTTTTTTCACATGTCTGTTGCCTGCCATTATATTTGTCTCTTCATGCTCCACTATTAACCTGTGCCTATTATGTTACTGATAATGCTTGAAACTTCTTACATGTTAAAAGTTAGGGGAATAGAAATAGCTGTACATGAATAGATTTTATCCATAATCTGGAGAACAGTCACAACTAACAAGAATTCCCTAAACATTTTAATTTGGGGAGGTCTACTGTAGGATCAACTATTAGTAAATTATATTTTTACCCATGATTATGTTTTCTTTCTTAGATTCTAATCATTGTCCCATTGAGGTTCACTTTCCTTAGTTCTATTGGCATCATCAACCCCAATACTGATGTACCTAATTGAAAATCTTCCTATTTACTTCAATACTATTTTTAGGCAAGCAGCAATTGGTCTGGGCCATCATGGAGTTAGCTAACTTTCTCTTTTTCTAATATTTTCTCTTTCCTATTCTTCATCAGTAGCTGCTTGTAGTCATATCAAGGATAGACCAAAAAGGTTTGGGACAGACCCAAACCTTAAGCAATTGAATGTTTCTTTTGGCTCTGTCCAACTGTCCAAAGAATATTTTTGTGAGGAAAAAAGGATAATTCTTTTTCCTTCTTCCAAACTTACAACTGGAACACCCACTTGTAGGTCTGGTCCTTTCTACCTCATTCCAAACCTCTCTTTTTTCTTTTACTGCTAGCTCCTCATACACTCCTTTAGTTAATTCCAATTTAAGCTTTGTCCTTCTCTCATGTTTTAAGTTTTAGTGGCTCAAATGCTCCACAACTAAAATTTTGGTTACATAGAGTTATTACCATTTCAATTAAAATGCACGTTACTATGAGAAAGCAATTTATCAAAGTAGAAATCAATGTTCATGTAAATTATAATTTAAACTTTGTTTGAATTTTATTATTCAGGGTTTTCTCGAAAGATGTTAATTAACATTGGAATTTGATCTGCATGTTGAACAAATTTACTTATTAAAATGGACTTCATGAGTATTGAGCTGATTTGTTCTGAAGGGAAATATTCATTTAGTAATTTGAATTCTATTTCTAAGATAAATAGTTTTTCTGTTCTCTAACTCTAGTTGAATATGCAGTGATAAATTTTAGCCAAGTCAAAGAATGAATGGGACTGATTCCTCCCCCACCCCCACCAGAAAGTTACATTGTTCTCTAAGAAACAACTTTTTATTCTTTGTTTAAGATGTGCTTTCATAAATAAGAATAAACTGGTTCTGCTCAATGTATTTTGCTGGTCAGTAATCTTAGTCACAGACTACAATATATTAGATGTATTTTGTGAAATTGGACAAAGATGTATTTAGATATGTCATTTTGAATTTATTTTGAGACATCACTATGAGAACAAGAAATTTTGTAAAAGCAGTTGAATTTGTCTGGGATTTGTCAGAGTAATTTTTAATAACTTTTAGATATCCTCTAAATTTCTTAGTATGACAATTTATATCCATTCTTGCTGTTGAAACGCACTGTAAAGTTTATGTTACAGGTTGAGATAAAAGTGAATGGAGTCCAAATGACCACAGTGATTTCCTAGGCCAAATATGGCTACACATTTGATCATTTAGAAAAGCATTTAAAAATTTTTTTTTAAAAGATTTTATTTTTGCATATAAGAACTTGTGTGTAGGCCAGAGGTATGGGAGAGGATTTACCAGAGACAGAGTGGGGACAGAACAGGCAGATTGACTGAAACACACTGCTGAGGGGAACAATGGGAGAGGTCTGCTGTGCCATGTGGGTCACCTCCCTGGCCAGTGATAGAACTCAGTGCTGCAGTGGCTGTGGATAGCTTCATAGTGCTGAGACTTAACCCCTTGCACCACTAGGGAAAAGTTTTATAAATATAGAACCCCATATCTCACTCCACACATACCCAAATTGTATGTTTGAGAATGTTTTTCTTAGAGACTGCCAGACAAGTACCTACAGAATTAACAAGAGAACTGATGGTCAAAGCAACCAGTTAGCATCCACCATACCAAGCTTCTTTATTGTACAAAGTGAGGTTTTGACAGATAATCATATATTATAATTGAATATATAGCATGATTTATTTCTTCCAGGCATTATTTTCACAACTCAGGTACACCCCAGTAAAGAGCAGAATTTCCAGAACACCAACACCCCATGAGAAGTCAATACCTTCCTTCTGTAGGAAAACAAGTTTGTGTCAGAATGTTATTGTCTGAGTAGAAGGGCTAATATATATTTTAACTCTTGAAGTAAGAGAACCTTCAAATTATTAATTTAAAAAAAACTAGATACAAACTCATAGCCTACATATTTTCTAGATTTAATAATTCATACCATAGAAACTTTGTGAAAACGATGGAATTTCTTTATGGGGGCACATTGAGAAATGAACTCTGAGAGTGACTTAGCAATCTACTTGAGGATACAAAAAGAAAAAGATAAAATGAGAATGACAAATTCTTTGAATTTTTTGAAAGCTATGAGTAATATTGAAAGCAGCTGTAATTATTTTCTTCACTCTCTGGTAGATTAGACAGAATAAAAGCTGTTTACTATCTCATTAACTGGTACTAGCGAGGTTTCCAAACTTTAATATTTCAAAATCACCTAACACATTAGATTTGTTACTGACTGTCCATTTCACAGGTTAGCTTGCACTTTCTATTTCAAGATTCTCTTCATTCTCACCAGCACTCCAAATTATTTGTATAGTTAACTGCAAACTTCAGGCTAGCAGATAGATAGGCCCTGTAAGTGCATTTAAAAATAGCAAATGGTCAAATCTGACCTTTGGATTTTGACAGCTGAAGGGTAATTGTGTTGAAATCATTACCCTTCTAGGGAGGAAAAGCTTGCTGAACATTGACCTCCTGCTTAAACAAAATGGGGTTATTTTTTCCTTATCAGGTGAATCTTTTGACACTTTGATGCCAAGTGTCATTACCTCTGTCTAGCCTGTGGATTGCAGAATTCTCTGTAAGTGTAATTTAATAGCCTGAATCTGTCATAAAATATTTATAACATTTTTTGTGCTTTGAAGATTTTGGATTTTTTAAAACCACATTATTAATGAAATGGCCGATAAAGGAAATGCCACAATATATCATATTTACCTTGTACAGTGTACTTAAATTCTGATACAAGTGTGTATTTGAGATCTTTTTATGGAACTTAGATAACATTCTGTGAAAAATCAAATCATATACTTTCAAAAGATAATGGAAATAAAATTTTACATCAGTTACACTAACATTTTAAATAAAGTTTTTGGACAAAAATTTAAAAGCAGAATTGAATCAGATTCTAAGAAAATATACAAGTATCATATTTATTGAGTACTTACAACTATGCCAGTGCTGTGCTAAGTTTGTGTACATCAATGAAATGGTACTCTGATCCAAAGGAAATTTCCTCCATTTTTATAATTTGTGTATTTTCTAACTATGTGTATGTTTTATATTGTTGTAACAGATACATAATGGGAACCTCATTATGGAATTAAAGTCCTTATAAAAATGGAAAGTGATCAGAGATCTCACTCTTTCCCCTTATGGACATACGAGGGAAAAGGTTGCATGATACGCTAAAAGGAGGACAGCCTGCAGTGTATATGAAAGAGGGCCCTCACTAGGTGCCATATCTGCAAGCATCTTAATCTTGAATTCCAACTTCTAGAACTGTAAGAAATAAATGCTTATTGGTTTGGTCTCCCAGTCTCTGGTATTTAGTTATAGCAGCCTGAGCCAAGACACTATATGTATATATTAATATATGATAGCCTTTGCTTTTATTGAGTAACTAGTATGTGATCAGGTAGTAACCTGTTTTACATGAATTAACATATTTCTTCTTTATCATAACTGTTTATGACAAAGAAGCCGAAGCATAAAAAGTTGAAGTGGTTTCTCTAACTTAGCACTGGTTGAACTCAGACAGAATACTCCAGAGCTCTTTGCCGGTCTTTACTACAAGTTATCTCTCTTATTTGCTAAATAAAGCAAAGTCCAATACTTATCACATGGAGAATGAAATCTGAAAGTAACAACCTAAATTATTTAAATTTTAAAAGTCAAGTTTATTGTAACTTTTTTATCTTTCACTACTTATATCTGCATTTTTTGAGGAATAATTTCAAAATTTAGGTTATTTATTCATTTTAAAAATAATGTTTTACTGCATATCTAAATGTGCATGTAATAAAAGCAAACATTCTTTCCTTTTAGTAGAATAACATTTCCTCTGATCAATATCCTCTCATTACTCTTACCTAAAAGAGCAGCCATTCCTTAACTCTTACTTGTATAGCTAAGGAGTACAATTATTTCTATGGTCAGTAGAAAGAAATGGTATTTGGTCATTATTCCTTTATAAATAATATTAATTTCTTAACTTAAATAAGTCTTAGCACCTTGACTATAGCTAGTCAAAATATTACCAGTCTTCCTCTGTTGTGAATGAGTATGGAGAGATTTCAATTGCTTAATAGAATTAATGATTAAGGGAAAATAAGCAAAATATTCATGTTTAGATTTGATAGCAGATGTGTAAATAGAATTACTAAAATATTTGATAATTGATTTTCCTTTAAGTGAATGCTTGTCAGTTATTTATGCCACTTGTTTTGTGTCATAACATTTTACTGAGAATACTTCTTTTCTTAAGAGAAAAAAACCTTCTGGAGGCCAGGAGATGGTGAAAGCCTGAAGTGAAAGGAGGAACGTCATGGATGAATGAAATCTATTCCTTTATGCTTTTAGTTGTCAAGATTAATGTTAAGTGTAGAAGAAAACTTTCAGCAAGTAGGATTATAATTACTCAAGTTATTTTCCTGTTGTTAAGATGAAAGCTTGAAAAATCAAGATATACCTTTAAAATAAACAAAAGCTATCAAAGTCAAAACTAACTATATGAATTTCATAAATTCTAATTGTTCTTAAGATATTACATCTAAATGTCACATAGTTTGAAACATGCCATTTGTATTTTAAGTATGGTAATACTAAAGAATAAAAATTAAGGGAGGCTATACAGGAATATATTTATGCTTAATATTACTAAGAAAAGGATAAAATAATAGTAGCAATCTAGGTGGAATTAGTTGTACTAAAATTAATTCTTCAATGTGGAACTGAAATAGAGCAATTAGTAACAGAAAAAAATGTAATACTATTCTTTGAGATTTGGTTTTATACATTGCCTTAATCTGTTTTTCCAATGACAAATTTAGGATGATTTCAAATAATTATTAAGCAAGCACATGGCTGATATGAAATAATTATAATGGCAAACTACCTAAATAGAATAATATGTTTCAGTTTTAAGCAAGAGCAAGGGAACTGATTCAGCTATACCTCCATAAGAAACAGAATGGCATCCTTATTTTCTTTTTAGCAAGACAAGTCCCTCTTGAAGTCAATATTTTTTATATATATATATAATCACAACTTATTTCAGGTTAATACTAATTTGATTCCAGTAAACATAGAAACTTTTAATCTTTCTCCCTTTCTTGTAAACCCTGTTGTGCTGTTGCTGATACATATATTGCATCAATATCTGCATAAGCCTGACAATAAAGGGCTGTAATTTTTGCTTTGTACAAATACTTTTTTCTTGAAGAGATGAAGTGAAAAATTATTCATAGTCTTAGAAGTTATATCACATGTTTACCATTTCTGGTGCTTTTCATTTTTTCCTGTGGATTTCTACCACTTCTGTACCTACATGTCATTTCTTTTCAGCTGGTGTCCATCATCTTGTGAAGGATTTGTATGTTGGAAGAACATGTTCATGGTTCAGGTGTTTTCAGAGCTGCCCTAGATTTTACTTTCTGGTCAGTCATTTTGAGTTTCCACATGCACTCTGTAACTTTGGGGTAGACCAGTAATGTACTGATAATGTGAGACCTTCTGTCACAGCTGTGCATTTACAGAGCTTTATCTAGAGAAAATGCTTGCTTCAATCAGTTCCACAACTTTAGGCTAGTAAAACAGAGTCTAAACTCACCCAGACAGAGATCACACAGGCTGACCTTGGGGAGATGTGAAAGAGAATATTCACAAAACAGAATGCTATGAATTTTCACCATTCTTATCTGAATTTCAGCAGGTTTTCTATGTAGAAATATTTCTCAGATTGTTGTATTCCTTTGACTGCATTCTATATTTGCATTCTTTTTTTCCTTAAATCTAATCTGTCTACTTTTATAGAAAATTATTTTTTGTTTTGTTTTGTAAATAATTAAATTACTGTATTCTTCACCTGGTTGCCACCAGAATTCTCTTTGCGGGTACTTTTTTTTTTTTTTGGAGTAGTAGGGGAATGATATTTCAGTCATTCACAAGTAACATTAAGATATTTAAATTGTAACAGTGCAATTTTGAAATGCAAAATGCTTTATGCATTGCATTTAATGTAATTTGAAATGCTTATTTGTGAGACAAAGTTCAAACCTACCAATATATGTGGAGGTAGCTCTATATGGGTATTGGTAAATTTATCAATAAAAATAAATGTTGCAAAAATTATAACCAAAATTACTATAATTGTAGATATGGTATTGTGTGTCCTTTTGTGTCCAATGTCATTGTAGATACTGTAAAATACAAAATTCTCTAGTATGTAGACAACCTCTTTTAGTCATATATGAAATGAACTAGTTATATGTCTATATCAGGCAATTCTTTTCACTATCATTTCTTACCTACCTCCTCATCTATAAAATGAAGCAATTACTTTACTCAATCTTAAAGAGTCTTTGCCAATCTTAAGTACTGTGATTTGAAACTTTTGAAGTTAGATATTACTACTATCTTATCATATCTGATCCAAATCAGTTATGGGTTTATAAGGTAAACACTCAAGTGCACATATACATAAACTATAATCTAGCTTTGTGGGTTGTCCTAATTCTATATTTCACTGAGCTGTACCTTTATTTATTTTTTTACCTTTATTACTAGAGGTAATGTTGACTTTTCTCAAGGAAATACATTTGATAACCAAAAACTTAATCTTAAAATACAGGACATTCTCCCATTCTTTAGACCAATGTTGAGAGATTAAAGTAGCTATACAGACATGATCTTCTGTCAGTTTGAACTGAATTTGACTAATCCGCGTGACATTAATTCAAGTCCTCTTCTTATGAGCAATAGAGAAGAAAGCTGTCAGAGAATTCCTAACATACCTGAAATGCAGCTGCCAAGATTTATTTTTCATACTGTCAGATGTAGAAAGAGGCTTATTCTTATTGTGCCAAATATGCTTTCATTTTTCTTGACTTTACAAGCATAGTATGGTGTTTGCTTTAGCAAAAGTAGAGTAGATTCTTGTGGTCTACAAGTGTCAATGTGCAGTATTGTCAGAATTGGGTGTGCTTGTAATTTCAACATTAACTAATCTTTGATACATTTATTTATAGATAGTAACATTTAATTTTTACATATGCAATTTGAAAATAATGCCATCAAAAAAGCACAATGTCTTCTTAGTTTTGTCAGAACACACCAAAATTCTGAAGCCCATATTGATCATCAACTTACTTATTTTTATCAAATTAATTAAATATATATGGTGGTTTAGGCATATTTTTAATGATCAAAAATACATGGTATTTTAGTCAATATTTTTGTATGTCAAATTACTGTCCTTGAGCCAAATGGACAAAGATTCTGTGCTTGTGCTTATTGCAATCATCCTGTGTGGTAAATATCAGTGTTAACATGGCGCTCTGAGAACCCATAGAAGAAAAGAATCCATGAAACATATTGGTGTCGGGGATGACCATAAGTTATGAGTTCAATCATTCAATGAATAATTATTGAATATTACAAAGCTAATATTGAATTAATTTTAAAATAGGGACTGCTTTTTCAAGATACTTTATGACTATCTGTTGGAGAACTATTTAATAAATGTGCAGATATATGACAACTACGATGTCCTTACACAACTGCTACAATTGTGTAGGTGGTGAGTGCATAACCTGTCTAAATATGGAAGTGATAAAGAACAGCTATATCTTTGCCCTCTTGGAAATAAACAAAAAATAAAAACTAACCAATCAATTAATTTTCTCTATATTTACATCCTTCCCTCCTTCCTCCCTCCTTACCTCTTTATCTACTTATCATCTACCAGTTTATCACCTATCTATCTATAGGTACATGGTCTGCTAAATATTATTTGGAGAAAGGAAAAAAACAACTAAAAAACAGAGTAACAATTTATACAGAGCTCTTAGAGAATGTCTCTTTTGCCAGAGAATACTGACATTGAGTTCTCAAAGATAAGAAGAAACTCACCATCTGAAGTGTATGAGAAAGCAAAGTTATCCATCTGTGCAGATGCAGTGATGCATGAAAGAAGTAGTTAAATGTGAAGAACTGAAAGAAAGTTAGATTGCCTAGAGTATAGGAAATTGGAGAGAAAAGAATAATTTGAATAGTTACTTGTCTAACAATTAGAAATCATTTTATAAATTATGGTCCGTTTATACAAAGGAACACCATGTAGCCACTCGTGACCATGTATCTGAAGACTATTTTATGGAATATGAAATTATTCACCATAAGTAAAAAGTAGGCTATAAAACCATCATGTGTGTATATGCTATGTAATTTCCTAATTTTATTTTGTCTATGAAAAAATAGTATTTATAAGGATATTTAAAGCAGTTATCTCTGGTGGTGAGATAAAGTGACTTAAGTTTCATTTTTGTGTTGCCTGTGTATTTTTAAAAATTTTTGAGATACTCTAATGTGTGCAAGGAGACATGTATATACATATGTGTGTTTATAAATGAAAGCTGCATTCTTTGTAATAGCAAACAATTAGAATAAAATTATCTCTCAATTAGGTAACATATTGATAGTTTTATTGGCATAGTACAGTTCTCTGCATCAGTTAAAATGTAAAACAGAAATTAGAACATTAATCAACATACATTATCATCAGAAGTATAAGATAAATTTTTATTGAAGTAACATTGGTTTGTAAGATGTCTCCACTATATATCATAACCACTATTACAAGTGTAGTTTCCATCCATTATTTACAAAAATATAACTATAATATAATACAGACTACATAAATTATAAACCTATTTTTCTGTTATTTATAGTTGCAGTTATGTATGTATGTATAAGTGTAAAAAATGCATGTTAATAATATTCCCTAGTTACAGATGAATAAAAATTGGTTATCTTAGTGAAGGGAGAAAGGAGAAATATAGCTGAAGTTATATTTATAATTTTTATTTATTTTCTTAATAGATGAATTAGCAGTAAATATGACAAAATTTATTGCTTAATCTTATCCTTTTTATGTTATCCTATATGTTAAGATATTAAGGACAACTTTTAAATCCTTATGTTAAAAGTGGTGAGACTCATGACCACATATGGATATTAATACTTAAGGACTAACAAGGGAAGACACTGAATTTGAGTTCAACTTAACATAAAAATTTTACAGTGGAATAAAATTTGATACTGAAGAGAGTATAAAATGCAATTATACCATTTAATAAGTGTTTAAGTAAATGCCTAAATAATCCCCACTTAGGTCAAGAAATAAAATATTATAGCAACTAAAATTAGAATGGGCTTAGTTTTCCTATTTTTTCAACTTTTTATGAATGAAATTATACTATATGTATCTTTTATTTGTATGTTGCTGTTTTAGCTTAGTGTAGTGTTTGTAAAATTATCCATGGTGCTGCATTTAGCTATCTACCTTAGTGTCATTGTCATGTGGTATGTATCCATCCACCTGTTATTTCACATTGGATTGTTTCCTGTTTTGGTATGTGAAAAACTTCTCAATGTATTTGTACTCTACATAGTATATAAACACATATGTACACAGACACACATATAAAACAAATATATGGGTGTATATATGTCTAGGTGTTGTGTATATCTCTCTGTGTCTACATAACATATATATAGATATAGATAGATAGATCCGTGTGTGTGCTTGCATATGTATTTCCTAGTGTACACATGTATAAGTTTAAAACAAATATTTAGACATAAAATAGAAGAGTCACAGCGAATGCTTATCTTAAACTTCACTATCATATTTAACTGCCTTACATACTGGTAGTACCAGCTTATGTTTTTTCCTACCAACAGTTCATCAAAGTCCCAATTGCTCTACATCTTTACCAACAAATTTGTTATCTATATTTTCACCAACTAAATGAGTATATAATAATGTCTTTTTGCAAACAAAGTTATTGTTTCTCTAATTAGTAGTAAGGATGAACTCAACCAATTTCAACTGTTTGGGGATCACTTAAATTTCCACTTTTAAAATACTGTGCTTTGCCCAGTTTCCTTTTGCAGAGTTTAGACTATTATTAAAAGTGAAATGTTTTTTTTTTAAATTTTATTGAACATTGGTTTATAGCATTATATAGACTTCAGATGTGCCTCATTATAATTTGACATCTATATATACTGTATTATTACCAGTAGTAAAAGCCTAATATCTGTCTTCCACCATATATGTGACCCTTTTTAGTCAATTTACCCATCTCCTTTCCCGTTCTTTCTTTCCTTGTAACCACCATTTTTTTCTGACAGTCTAAGAGATACTTTTTGTTGTTGTTGGGTTTTTTATCTTCCACATGCAAGGAAATCTTACCATACTTGTCTTTCTCCATCTGATTTATGTCACTTTGCATAATGTCATGATCTACTCATGTAATTACAAATAACAAAATTTCATTTTCTTTTTGTAATTGAGCATGCTGTAGTTTAGATATACCACATCATATGGATGATAGTATCTTTCACTGTGAAGAACCGTTTTAGTTTGATATTGTCTCATTTGATTATTTTTGCTTTTGTTTCCCTTGTCATTGGAGACTTGTCCA
This sequence comes from Galemys pyrenaicus, assembly GCA_019455555.1. NCBI lineage: Eukaryota > Metazoa > Chordata > Mammalia > Eulipotyphla > Talpidae > Galemys > Galemys pyrenaicus. The sequence goes on along the minus strand of JAGFMF010011644.1, from coordinate 6,234,904 downwards.
CAATGACTAGTCTAAAGCTTATGAAATATTTTTGTTTTCTGAATACTAGACCTTTGATAATTATTGTAATAGCCTTCTCCCACTGTGTTACTATTTTAATTTTTTTCTTTAAAGTGATTTAATGAAAATAGGTTCTTAATTTTCATTTGGCCAGATTCATTAATCATTGTTGTTTATGGCTAATAACTTTTGTGTCTTGTTTAGAAGAACTTCCCTAAATTGATGTTATGAAGATATTCTGCTGTATTTTTTTCTAAATATTTTGTGGTGTTAATATTCTGATTTGGTTGTACTTTTGATCTGTCTAAACTAGATACATTTCAAATTTCAAATTTCCTCCTTCTATTCCTTATTTACCAAACATGTTGATAAAACAATGAGAAATGATCCTTGATGAAATATTAATGATAGTTTTTTTCAGTAATGGAGACTTTTATATGGTATGGACCAGGAAATTAGATTTACAATGAAAAGCAAATTCAAGTTCATTTCACTGATATTATTGTGTTAATTTTTATAGTTCAGGGGGACATTAATGAATAGATAAAAATTAATTCATAAATACATAAGAAAGGGCTAACTCTGGTTGAATTTATTGGTAATGGAGGTATGTTTTAATATCTACCTAACTTTAAACAAAATTTGGGGCTACAACTAAAAGCATGCAAGAAAGAATAGCTAACTAAAGATGTGGAAGAGGTGGGAAATAAAAAGTATGCACACAGAGAGCTTAGTTAATTTTTGTATTTCCCTTAATGGTAAATAGAACAGAAATGTCAGTTATAAAAGGTATATAAATTTGAAATATTTTTAGTTAACTTTGAAAGTCTGTGTGTGTGTGCGCAGTCACACATGTGTGCTATAAATTGGATATGGAGCTTAATTTTACATGGCTTTGCTTAGTGTCTGGAATTTAAATAAAGTGTAAATAAAAATGTTATAAAGATCTGTTTCAGGAATTTATTCCAGTTTCCTCTCCTGAATCTTTATCAGTCTTGCCTTCATTATACACTGAAACTGAATTGTAGGGCTCATAAAAATATAAGCTAAACATTCTTACCCCTCTCATGTCATTGTGAAAGGGAAAATGCTGTGTAGAAGTTTCAGTATTCAAGGATTTTTAAAACTAGGATTCTGACATTTAAAATAAATGCAATATAATAGGTGGACTGCCAGCAATTAAATTGAGCTACAATATTCTAGTTACTATAGTAAACTGGAAAGTAAAATTTATGATCAATATGGTTTGTGAATTAATTTTTATATACCTCAGATTTGCTTTATTTTAATGGAAAGATGTTGGTGAAGTTAGGTAAAACAGAATGGTAACAATATTTTGGAATTGAATGAGCAGTATATAGATATCTAGCCTACTCTTTTTTCTCTGAAAATTCCCATTATAAAAAAATTTTAAATAAAAATCTGTATGTAAGGAGGTTATATATTAAGTGATTAAAAAATACAGATTGCGTATTTCTTCTTGGTAAGAGCTACTTTGTATTCATTGCCCCATTCATTTCTATTCATACATTTTTGTATCAAACATCTATTCATATCCAACAATACAATGCATATTAAGTTCTCAAATCTCTAAAATGATGTGCAGATCACTAGAGAATGTGTTTAAAGGAAGGTTGTAAAAACACATTTGTAGAAAGTTTGCGGCTCATTTACCTTAACTTGTTATAATATTACCCCAAGTCTCAGGGATTAGGTGATTGACCTGAGGTCGCACAATTTTTTTGTGACAGAAAAATATATCTAAGATTGTAGTTTCCTCATGTTATTTGTCAATGGACATTATAGATAGTCTTCATATCTACAGCTGTGTGAGTTGCCATATAAATGACAATGGAACTGTGCTTCCTTATATTTTCTTAAAAACAATTTCATTTTCTAGCCACAGTTTTCTAGCAACTTTGTTTTTTAGTAACATCCAATTTGCTACACTTAAGCGCATCTTTAAGTGCTGTAAAAAAAAGATTTTCCAGATGTGGGAGTGGTAAGAAAGCATACATTACAAACCTAAGTAACTTTGGCAGATTTACCTCAGGGATTTTGCTAGAAAACACAGTTTCTGCGGGATAAAAAGTATTTTGACATGGAAATATCTTAATAACTCTTTAAAGTTGTCAGTTTTTCTTAGGGGAATTTTCTCTATCAAGATAAATTACAATTTTGCTTTTTTGGAAGTTTCAAAATGACAGTTTTAAGGCAGCAAATAGCTGGTGACTAGAAAAGCAATAAACTTGTTCTGCCTTAAGTATAACTATATGAAATATACTCAAAACTTTGGCAATAACTGTCATAAAAAGTGTATAATTTGGAAATAAAATGAATGAAACCGTATAACTTGATAGCTGTCTGAAGCCTTGACCACAGCACCGACTGTGTAGTCTGGGATAAGTTACTAAATTTCTCTGTGTTTCATCCTAGGTAAATGAAGCTATTAGAACATACATTTTAGAGCTTGGGTGAGGATTAAATGACATGTAATGTAAAGTTCTTAGTCTAGTCCCTATCAAACTGTAATTGTTCAATACTAGTTAGTATTATTTTGTTCAACCATATAACATTTATGATAGAAATTAATTAGCTAATCACGATTAGCCAAGTTGACTAGAACACAAATTTCCTCTTTTTTTTCAAATTTTTGAGGTATTATTGACAAATTATATAATATTAAAATATACAATGTGATGGTTTGCTATGTATATATTTAACTAATTAATACATTATTCACTGCACATATTACTGTTATTATTTTGGTAAGAACATTTGGTAGGATTTTTTTATGCCCATTTAACCACTCAATGTCTTTTGATTGGAGAATATGGTTAATTTACATTTAAAGTTCTTACAGGCTTACTATTGCCATTTAATTAATTGTTTTCTTGACTTTTGTTATTTCTTCATTCAACCATCTTCTCTTTCTTGCTTCCTTTGTGATTAATGGTTTCTCTACAGCAGTAGCTTAGATTCTTTTCTCTCTTGTGTATCTATTATAGATTTATACTTTGTTATTTCTGTGAAATTATATCATACTTATAATTGCAAATACAAGATTTTTAAACATTTCCAAGGTATTTGAAGTTGGTAATAATATATTTGATTACATACTATAACTATGTTTTTATTCTCACCACCTAGTTTTATGTTTTTATTGTCATATGTTTTTACCTTGTGTGTACATTAACAGATTATTTAAGTTTCAGTTGTTTTTAATACTGTTTTTAACTTTCACACTAGAGGTATAAGTGACTTATATTAGAGTATTCAAAATGTAATTACATATTTACTTTTATCAATGACTGTAATACTTTCATGTGGGGCCCAGTTACTAATTAGCTACCTATTGTTTCAGCTTGAGGAAATCCATTCAACATCTTATCAGGCCATCTGCTGGTGATAAAGTCCTTCAGCTTTGCATGTCTGGAAAGTTCTTTATTTCTTGTTAAGAACCATTTGCCTGTTAGACTGCTCTTCTTTGGCAATCTTTGCCTATTAGCACCTTGATATATAATCAAGTTTCTGCTCAAAATATCTGCTTATAATCTCAAGTAGTTTATTTGCTCTTGCTGCTTTTAAGTTTCTATCTTGGTGTGAACCTCTTTGAGTTTATCAGTTTTTTAAATCTCCAGGTTTAGATGTCTATTTCTTTCTCCAGGTTAGGGAAGTTTTCAGTTCTTTGGACAAGCTTTATATTCCTTTTCTGTCACTTCTTCCTTTGAAACCTTGCAATGCACCTGTTGCTGTGCTATCTCTACTTTTTCATTGTTTTCACTTTTTGTTCCCCTGATTAATTTTACTGACCTCTCTTTATGTTTGCTGATCTTTTTTTGCCCCCTGCTTGATCTAAGCTGATGTGAACTCCTTTATTGATTTTTTTTCATTTCAATTAATCTGTTCTTCAGTTCTATGTTTTCTGTCATGCATTGTTCTCCTGACCCTTATTTAGAGCTCTTATTAGGTAAATCACTCTTCTCCATTTCATTAAGACTTGTAGATTTGTCTCTAAGGTTTTATCTTTTTTTTTTTTAGAACATACTTTTCTTTTGTTCATTTTCTTTGACTCTGTATTGTTTTCTGTACATTAGATCACTCAGCCATTTCTCCCAGTCTTGACAGAATGATCTTGAATAGAAGGTGAATCTCACAGATTATTAGCCTAAACCAAATACTTTATTGGGTCTCAAAAATTTGTGAGGGTCCACTGTCTTCATTGTTTTTTGTGGGTCCCAGTAATTGAGGGTTGTGCCAAGACCTGTCAGTGTCTGAAAGGGGAGGACTGCAGTTAGCATGTAGATGCAGGCTGATGAAGGCATCAGCAAAAGGATGTTGTTAGTGCCTTCCTGGGAGATAGACTGTCTATTCTTGTGCATTGGACTTAGGTGTGTATATAGTTATGGAGGATTATTAAGTTAACCTCTGTCAATTAATAAGTACTTCTTCATTTTCAAGATTCCTGTGGGACTCATGAATGCAAATCTCTTTGGCTCGCAGAGCCAGAGAATCTGGGTGCTTGTCTTTTGGGTGGCAGTCAAAATGTTTTGGTAACATATATGTATATAAGTTCTTTTCACGAAGATTTTGGAGATCTGAGTGAGATTTGGAGATCTTTGGAGATTTTGAGTGAGAAGTGACAGGTGGTATCTGCTGCCTTCCTGTCTCTGAGGAGGATCACTATTAATACTTTGGTGGCTGTTAAATTAGAAACCTGGCTCTTAGGCAGGAAATTTATTGTTCCTTTTGCACAGAAACCTGGGGATCATCACAGGGAGTCATTAAGAGACCCTTAAGAACTTTTTTTGTTTGTTTGTTTTTGCTATACTCTTGTGATGCAAACCTGTCTTTCAGAGCTAGGTATTTTGGTGACCTTCTCTTCAGGTGGAAGTTTTGGAATTTGCAGTGTTAGATGTGGGATCCAGATTCTTTGCACCTCAGGAAGTAACTGGGAGTTGAGAGTTCTGTCCCAAAAGCATGATATTATTTTGGGTTGGGTTTATGGTGAGAATGTCTTAGCATTTTCTACCCAAATCAGTGTGAACATTGTGAGTATCTCATTCTTATAACATGTAGGACTCTCCCAACTAGTTTCTGGATTTCTTTTATGTGAAATTCTTCTATGTGTAGTTGTAAATTCAATGTGATCATGAGGCTCCTATATCACCATCTTGGCCTGGCACGTCCTCCACTTTGCAAACTTTTGAGAATTTGGAGGAGTGATTGTTGTCTATGCTGTGTCACTGTCTCTGTCTTACCTAGAAACCAGTTCCAATTTTATTAGGGCTATCAGGATATCCTATTATAAGACAATGGATCCTATAAAAGTGTCTTGTATGAACTCATTGTTATGAAATGTATGTACTGATAGTCTGGCATACTAGGAAGGCTACTTATGGAGAAATCCTTTATCTTGGAAGTGCCTCAGTTTTCCCTTATTTCTTATTCTTTTATCCTTGCCTGTAAAGGGACAGGATAATGAGTTGTTATCAGGGTTTCAGGGTGGAAGCCATGATTAAAATGGGAGAATAGAAAGCGGGAACCTGGGGATCTGCTGATTTGATGTGCTTCTATACCAGCTGACCTTGCCTATCTTCAACTTCTAAAAGAAAATAAAAGTTAACTTTTACTGTGTATAAGCATAGTTATCTCATGTTTTTATTACTAACAGCTATATATAAATTTTAATTGATAGATCACCCCTTATGGAGAGTTTTGAAGATATAGTTTCATGGCTTCAGAGCTTTTCATACAGTAGGTCTTTGCTAAGGCCCTGGACTAACTAATACTTTGGAACACTTTAATAGAGTATAATGCTGTAGGTTTTGGGTCATGGGGATTTTATTCTCAGGAATACAAATTACCTTTTGTCAGTTCCACAAGACAAATTCCTGTCAGGTATCAGAACTTGACAGTGGAAAGAACTACTGATTAGAACATCATATATGCATTACTTAGAGATGAAGGCAATCCTTATTCCATTACCAGTATGTCAATAATTACATTTTCTAGGAGAAAATTTATCTTTGAGAGAAAAACCCAGTTGCATTAACTTTTTTTGTGTGTGTGATGTGGTGTGGATATGTAAGCAAAATAACGTATTATTTTGCCTACATAATGGACTAATCTGTAATTTTGAAATCTTTTGACAAAAGCCAAACCTTCACAAATAAATTTATGTGCTTAGTCTGTAGTTATCAGCAAAGCCAGAGGACAAACTACCTAGATAATATGTATTAAATCATATTGCACATATTATCTAGATAATATGTATTAAATGAAAGTAATTTTATAATATATCAAATGTGTCAATAAATACTTCATAATCAGTATTTAAGACATGTTTATATTAAAGAGGAGAAAACTATGACTCATGAAAGAATACTCGATAATCATTTGTACACAATAATTTCTTGTACACAAATATTTCTTGCTTTGTGTCAGAGAAAATATCCTCATAACCAGTATTGTACATGAGTATAATAAATGAGCATAAGAAGTAGCTAGTCCCAGCAATGGCAGTTTCATTCAGCAAGATCAAAAAGCCATTAACTGGTATGATGAAACCTTTTCTATAAACATGGTTTGAGATTTTTGGAATTATCCAGCAATTCAATCTTCATTATCTCCCTTTCTTTAAGGTAGAAACTCACTTGGCTCATATTTTAACAGTATCTATATTAAGAAGACTATGTTGAAATTCTGGTAGTAAAAAGGTATGCCAAGGTGATTTAGATTCATTTTGATGCCTTCTAAACCTGAGTTACATAGTTGGAAAGTCAATTTTCCTTACCACTCAAAAGTTTGTGCCTAGAGTGAGATACAAAAGATATTTTTGATGCATTGCCATCTTTCTGAAGAGATGAAAATACAAGGTTGTGGCATTCTATGTAGAAAATAAAAAGCTTATATTATCTCTTTTAGATGAGAGCTTGTATGCTCTCCTTGGCAATCATTTTCTGAGCTTTCGTTACTGTGCTAAGTGCCATCACCCTTCTCATAGTTGACTGCATTTGAGTCTACAGCACTTGTGAGCCCTTTGGGATGAAAAACACTTTCCTTGCTAAGTGCTAACCATTTTTATTGTTATTATTGTTATTAAGTCAATTCCCAAAGTAATATTCACTAACATGGCATTTTCAAAAATGACATATTGCAGCAGTGTATGGGGAAATGCTGTTCATCTGGCTTTCCAATGCCAACCTCATACATATTGCTCTTGTGGTTGTACTTTTGGGAATGACACTTCTCTTGGTTGCTCAATGCACCCACAGATAGTAAACTATTAAGGGAATAATGATGGGCAAAAGCAGGTGGCAAATACTTCATGACAGGTTCATCTTCTACCTAAGGCATCTGCTGCTTAAAAGTGTTTGTAGTCACTATACAGAAAGTTTGTCTCTTGTGAATAATGCAGATGATGATATTCAGACACATTCTTTGAAAACCATTAAAGTAATTGGTTTAAAATGCATTGTGTTTGTAGACATCAATTCCATGAAATATGCCAAGTTTGAAGAAGCATGGCTTTTCTATTTAATTTCCAGATGGAATTTGTGTAATGCCTTTTCATTACATGATGGAGAAAACCATAGTATTCATAGACCAGAAATTAGGCAACTATACAGAATGATTATCCAGGGAACAAAATTATCCAGATTTTCATAGCACTAAGGTAAATCATGAATACACTAAGAATATAACTCTCAAAATATTCATGTGATGGTAATGCTTACTTCTGTAAAGAAATAAAAAAAGTGCTTTTGGGAAATATTTCTGAGGATCTGTATCTATGCATTGGCTCTAGTAAGATATAATTTAGAGTTCTAGTATAAATTAGCATAAAAAAGAGTTTTTTTTTTCTTCCTGCATTGCACCTGGATGTTGCCTATCCTAGAAAAGGGACTAAAAGGCAGCAGTGAGTGCATGGTGGGTAGAGTACTTATTCTTAGTGCAGTTTGTTTTGAAAGCAATTAGCACATATAACCCCAACAGCATTTCTCTAGCCATCACATGGTGGTCTTCATAAACCTAGATAATGAGGACCTAAAGGGCAGGTCCCATGATATATTTATCTTTATATAATCCATCCTGAGAGAGCCTTTGACATGAATTCAAAGTATATCTCCTGAGTTTCATCTTGATTGGGCCATAGAAAATGCACAATTGCATTTCAGGTGTTTTGTGTTTCTGTGTATACTGAAAATTGATGAAATATAGCTCCTTAAAAAATGTACAACAGTTATATATTATATCGCTTTCTTTTCTGGTTCTATCTCTAAATACATAGGCTTAGTCCAGGTGCTCTTTCTCAAGAGAAAAACTGAAAAGAGAATTTAATCACAACTCCTTATGAAAGCTTGAGTTATTTTTTTAAAGAATTCTGAGCTTCATATTTCTTCTTAGTGGGACTCAGAGGTAGCTTTAAATCTGTTATCATAAGGAAACATTTTATGAAATTCTTGAATAACTAATTGCTAACCATGGCTTTCAAAAGTTACCACTCAAGAAAAGACAAATGAACGCTATGTATTTGGTATTAAAAAAGGAGTAAATGTCTCCAGCTCCTGTCCAGACCAGCAGAGGCTTTGTCATCTTCTGCAAGAACTCACAGCACCCACCTGTACCTGCAGAAACTTTATGACTTTCTCTGAGACCCTACAGTGCCTACCCAGACTGGTGAAATCCCATGTGACACTTCTTCAAAGAAGACATTCAAATGGCCAACACATGAAAAAATATTCATAATCACTTACTATTAGAAAAAGGCAAATCAAGACCACAATGAGAAAAAAATCTCACACCTGTGAGAATAGCCCATCTCAGAAAGACCAGAAACAATATGTGCTGGTAAGGATGTGGAGGAAGGGAAACCCTCCTATGCTGCTGGTGAGAATGCGAACTGGTCCAGCCCTTATGAAAAGCAGTATGGAGGTGTCTCAATACATGAAACATTGATCTGCCATTCAACCCAGTAATGCCACTCTAAGACCTCTACCCTCCCCGCATTAAAAAATGTTAATTCAAAAGGAAACTTATATCACCATGAATATTGCAGTGCTATTTACTACTATAGCTAAATTATGGAAACAACCAAAGTACCCCATAACAAATGAGTGGATCAAGAAGATGTGGTATATGTACATAATGGAATACTACTTAGCAATCAAAAAAAGATAAGCTCATGCCATTTGCAGTTACTTGGATGGAGTTTAAAAAGATAATGCTATGTAAAATAAGTCAGAAGAGAAAGATAAACACTGGATAATGTCACTAATATGTGGAATATAAAGTAGTCAGATAACGACAAGCTTAAAAGCCAACCTTTGATAGCTGACTACCAAGCTGAAACATCAAGGGGCGGGCCGTTGGGGAGAAGGAAGGACAAAGAGAGAAGGAAGCACAATGGTCTATAGTGGTGAAATATGGGTAAGTGGTGGTGCATTTGAAATGCCAAAAACTTTTGAAGTTTCTTCCTTATATCTTAGGACAATTGAGAAAAGTTTGATATATTCAGCCACAAAATTAAACTGAAACCAAAAGTCATGACTATAATTGATGAATCCTGCCAGGCTGCATGATTCTAGATTGTTCAAATTATTACTATCATCTTTTCACAATGGGCAAGAATCCAGAAATTAATTGGAAATACTAATTGTGTCAAATGTGGGCCTGTGCATATTAGCCAGTGAGTGATGAAAGTTGAAATCCCTGTAATTATATAATAACAACATATGGGATTAACCATAGCTTTTATCTATAAATTAAAAATTATCTATTTTATTTATATTTAGCTTTAATAAAAATTTATAAAATGTACATTTTTAGAGGGTATATGAATTAAAAAATTTCTTTGATAATGATTTTTGTTTTCTAATTTTTCATAGAACCTAATGAGAAAATACTGAGTTATCAGTAATTTAATTTTCCTTAATATATTGCCACTTTATTGCCATAAGTGAGAAGAATGTTTATTTTTAAATATTTATGTGATAGAAATATGGTTTCTTCTGTTTTTCTATATAACACAAATTTATATTTTTCAACACATTGCCTATGAGTCAATTTCTTCGGTCTAAACTTCTTAAAAAATATAACTACCTTTTTATTTCTGGACTATCAATTACTACTGTAAATTTTTGTCATGTTATTGCTTTCTCTATACTAATCTAACTTTAATTTTCTTTCCTGTTTTGGCTGAATCACTTTGCAAATTCAAAGCTTACATTTGATTTGTACCATGTGATTAAATATAAATGATCTTTTATAAATTTCCCTTGACACTATTAATGGAGGCATTAAATACTCTGTAGAAATTAGATTAAAAGAAGCAAATGAAACTAGTTAGCTAGGATAGTACTAATTTCACATGGGCATTTTAATTATATTATGTTAGTCCATATCTTTAATAGATAAAGGAAGAACATGTGGATGGAGTATGCATTGGAAATACATAGTATATTTTCTTTATTCAGCTATTGATGAATAGATAAACCTAAGTAGGTTGTTTCCATGTCTTGGCTTTTATGATTAATCAGACATTATTTGTTAAAATATTTTTCTGCACCTCACCTCCATTTCTCTTTTTCAAGGACTTTAATTACATGTATATAAAGCTTCTTAAAGTTGTCTCACAATTTACTACTCTTCTTTATATATTTTAAATTTTATTTTCTTTATTTCATTTTGGATTGTTCCTACTGCTATTTTCAAATTCACAATTTTTAATTCAAAGTCTAATTTGCCATTAATCTCATCCAATATATTTGTTGTTTTACACGTGTTACTTATCTGTAGAATTTCAATTTGAGTCCTTTTTGTTGATATTTTCCTTATCTCTGATTGACTTTTTGGATATATGGCATCCAATTTTAATAACTTGAAATTTCCTTATTATACTAACATCTGTGTCAATTATTAGTTTTAATTGTTTGACTCTTTTCCCCTTATTGTGGCTACTATTCCTCTGATGCTTTGAATATTGGGAAGGAAGTTCTTAGCCTTTGTTCTGAGCTATAGTTAAGACATTTGGAAACAGTTGATCTTTTTGTAGTCTTTTTATACACACACATACATCACACACACACAGAGATTATATTAATTTCCCACTTCTGAACCAAAACCTTTCTGTGTTCTACCCGATGTTCCATGAATTATGGTACTTTCCATTTTGGCTTGTGGGAACAGTCACTATCTCCAGACCTATATGGGCACTGGCCACTGTTATCACTAGTCTTTTCAGATGATTCTGTTCCTAACCTCACATGCACACACTATTCTATATACTCTTAATGTACTCATATATACTATGAGTACTCAGCTGAATATTTGATGAAATCCTCTATAGCTTTCTAGTGTTTGCTCTGCTATATGTTAGTGGCTTAAAAGCTACCTTCTCTTTACTTTCTTCCAATATATAATATTGGGAACTAAAATGCCCCCATGACTTTTTTGTAGCTAGGGTGATACATTAGAAATAATAAAATGTAAGTCAAAGTCATGCATATTAGGTGTTCTGGAACAGATTAGCATGTCCACTAACCTTGTACATTCCCCCCTTTCAGGCCTGAAACAGGAATGTGTACTTAGAAATGCAGCAACTTGAGTAAGCACAAGTAAATACTAAGGTTGAAAGGAAGATAAATGTTCTTGTGCATCTATGTCATTCTTTAATACTAGCATCCAACTTTTGAACTTCTTACATGAGTCAAAATAAACTAAAGAAAAATCAGTATTAATGAGGAATTTTACTTCTTCTAATCTAACATTATCTTGATTGATACAATCCCTTTTCTATCATCAAATCAAAAGATCATTTAGGAAGGTCCCTATGGAGCTGTGGATTGCCTTCCACCACTTCAGTCTAAGTGTCCGTCTTTATCATGGGCTATTGGACCAAACTACTCTGATTTCAAGATCTTCACACTCTATGTATAGGGAATGATAATGATTAATGTGGGAATTATTTTCTTTGAAGGAAAATTAGAATAAAGAATCATTTTATTTTATATATCTTAAAAAATGGTGTATGTTTTTCTACATACTATAAATTTTAGAATGTCCCAAGTTGTTATACATTGACTAGAACTTCTGTGAAAAATTTATATAAAAGTATGTGAGCACGAGCAATAAAAAATGTTCTATTTTATTATACACAATACTTTAACTTTCTTCAAAATAGCAAAGTAATACTTTTATTTCATGCTTTATTATTGTGGTAAATGTATTTTACAAAAATTTCAAAGAGAATTATTCTCAGTCTCACTTAGATAAAAACAACATAAAAAACTAAAGCCACCTAGATGATTGCATATTGCTGTCTAAATTAGGTGTCAATGGATTTCATTTCACATGGAAAAAAAACACTTTATTTTTAAAAATCCCTTTCGAGTTATTACTTTAAGCACTTGAAAAACATTATGTAAAATCAAAATACCATACCTTCTTTGTTAAAGTGATGGGGTCATCAATATCCAGATGTATTAAAGTATTCATTTTGGTTGTTATTTTGTTTCTTGAATAATGACAAATTCTCTGCAGAACAAATAACCACTAATTCTCATTTATAGTTAATCATCTATAGTGACTCATGCATTAGTAATTCATTCCCCCCAAAAATCAGAATATCACACTATTTTTAAATAAGCTCTCATTTTCTTACTCTGCAAAGGAAGTTGTTGAATAGAATCACAAAAAAGAACCAACTGAAATACAATTTTTAGATTTTGAGGCTTCGAGTGAATTTAAAATTGAAAGAAAAAGAAATATTGCTTCCACAAAAACATGAATTTCCTAGGTAGTTGATTTGAATTGATTATTTTAAAAAAGAAGAATGTAATTTCATAGTGCAAAGTGATCAGTTACAGCCCTTACCTTGCCTTGACCCTTTTATTCCATTAACATCTTCTGGCTACTAATTTTTTTCATTCCTATCACCTAAAATTAAACATGTCTTAAATATTATTTTACTCAAAGACTTATTTAACTTGGTCAAATTGTGTTATTATTTTCCTTATCACATGGGTTTAACATTTTTTAGTTGACTCACATCAATTTCTCTGCTTCTACACCCAAATTTGTTTGATATACAAATTCTATGCTGAATGAAATTGCTACACAAATATCCACCTTCTGCCTATTTTCTATTTATAGATCAGTTATTTTTCAAGCTCATTTCAGGTCTAATTTCATAAAGTCTAGACAGTAAACATTTCAGCACAAAGGAATCATTCCATACCCTCATCTTCTGGGCACATTCTGTGTTTCTCATTGATTTTGGTGTCATTTTAAATGTTTGGTCATATATTTTGAAGGCTGTTATAACAGGGACTTTTGTGTTATTTTCCTACACATCTGGAATTGGTAGCAAAGGTTCAAAGCTAATGCTAAAGAGGTATGAAGAAACCCAATAATTCAGGCAGACACTCTGAGACTTAAGAAGAGACAAAAACTATAGTCAGTGTTAATTTATATTTATTTTATACTTGCCCTTTACAGAGTTTTAATTTTTTCCCATAATCCATAATTCTATATGTAATCATTTTTGTCTGCTTGAAGTATGGGATTTATATTTTATTTGTTTTTTTTTTTAAGATTTACTTATGCATACAAGAGCCATGGTACAGGCCAGAGATGTGGGAGGTGAGAAGATTCACCAGAGACAGAATGGGGAGCAGAACAGGCAGATCCACTGAAATAGACTCCTGAGGGGAAGAGTGGGAGAGGCAGAAGGGGTCTGCTGCACCATGTGGAGGGATCCTTGGCCAGGATCGAACTCACACTACTATGTGGCAGATGCATCACAATGCAGAGCTCAACCTGCTACACCACCAGGTAGGCCCTTTGTTTTTTCTAAAAAATCTTCTTTTGCCTTCATTTTGAAAAGATACTCCTCAAGGGTATAGAAATATTGATTAACAATCATTTTCTTTTACACTTGATTTTAGCCAAAAGGTCAAGGAGTGTTAATTATGTTACAAATTTTAAGGTACTTTTTCTTCATCTTATGATTTTCATCATAATCACTTGTACTGAGATATTAACTGTCAATCGTACATTCTATTAAGGCAATATGTAACTTTCTCCCTGCTTCTTTTAATATTTTTCTTGTTTTATGCTTTCAACTGATTTAACATGATATTTAATCTGAGTGTTGATTATCAGTTTTGAAAAATTCTCAATTATCTCTGCAAAAATTACTTCTTTTCTATTATATCTGTTTCTCCATTTAGGATTCTAATCACATTTTTGTTTAACTTTTGAGCATGTCCCACATTTTTTTATTCTCTTTTCACCAGTGCTTCCTTTTGGCTATTTTATATTGACATGTCTTTCATTTTACTAATCCTGTGCTTTGCTGTTAAGTTATTAATTTCAGGAAATACAATTTTATATCTAGGATATGCAATTGATTCATATGTATGTCAAAGTTCAGATGAACTATTATAAATTTTATCTATTTGCTATCTTTTCTACTATGTTCTTTAACATCCATGTGTTAAAGTGTTTTTGTTTGTTAGCCCAGGTATCTGTATAGTATTTTACTGCTGCCATTGTTTATTTTGACTATTAATTACTAATCATATGGCTCCACCTCTCAAGTACAGTAATTTTTTGTATGTTATCTATTTTAGATCAAAGAATAAGAATTGTTGTTTATATATTCTCTTAATGACATAAAGTTTTATATGAGATTGTTTATATATTCTCTTAATGACATAAAGTTTTATATGAGAGCTAATAAAGAGCATGATTATATCATTTCAGTCAGGAACTGAGTCAGAACGGGTTGAGTTGCAGTCTTTGGATTGTACCCATTCCTATATTGTGAAAGTCATGTGTTATTGACCAAAAATCTCTGAAATCTTTGTCTCTAAATCTCCAGAAAACTGGATGGTCAGTTATTCCCACCTGGGGTTTTCAATTTATTTTTGAAAACTTTGTCCCATGTAGCTTGAAAATTTGCCAAATATATGATGGAGAGAATGGCTAAGTACATGGTAAAGACCCCTTTCTACCAAGGGTTTTACTTCATAAACATTATGAGAACTTAATATATATTTTAGTTTTTTGGCATATCTGCCAGTCTCCTGTACAATCCCAGAAATGAGCAAATATTATGTATGTGTTTTTGTATATATGTAATGGTAATCTGTGTGAGGCGCCTCAATTTTATAATTTGTCACTCAGTTCCAAGTAAATTCTTTGCTGATTTTTCTTGATCTAAAGGAAGCCATTTACCTGAAATAAGCAAGATTTTCAAACCTTGTCTAGAATAGCAGGTATTTAGGGGGGAAGATATAATTGGCAATTTCTAGCACTCAAAACACAGTTGTATTCTGTGGAGTCTGTTTACCTGTAGTCCTCATTTCTATGTTTCTCTGATATATTTTAAGTATGATTTCATAAATTTTATAGCTTTTTCTCTTTGTTTTAGTATAATTATAGTCACAAACTTCTATTTAGAAGTTCCTGAAAATATTATTACTTCCTCATATTTGAAGTCAGATTGATTTGATATAAAACTCTAATTTAAAAACTGTTTTCCCCTCAGTATTAAAAGCTATTAATACATTCATATTTTTATTATTAAATCAAGTGTAGACCTAATTTTTAATTGTTGTTTATCTTCTTTTCTCTTTAAAGAGTTTCAGAATTTTCCCTTTGCCTTTGATATTCTAAAATTTCAGCTCCCAAGTTCATACAGGTCCCCCCACCCCCATTTTCATTCCTTATTGAAACATTATTAGACTTTTTTTTTTTTTAAGGCCTATCTATGCATACAAGAGCTGGAGCACAGGCCAGAGGTGTAAAGGGTGGGAGGATTCACCAGAGACAGAGTGGGAAGGAGAACAGGCAGGTCGACTGAAACACACTGCTGAGGGGAGAAGTGGACGAGGCTGCCCCTCCCTGACCAGCTGTGGAAGCCCCACAGTGTGGCATTCAACCCCTTGCACCACCAGGGAGGTCCCTAGGCATTTTAATCTGAGGCATTTTATTTTTATTAACTTTATGAAATTTCTCTTCATTCCCTCTACAATTTCTTCCTGTCCATTTTTGCTCATCTTTCTTTTATCTCCCTTTATCTAGATATTGGCATTTCTACCTATATCATCCATGCTTCAATTTTTTTTTTAAATTATACTATTTCTCTGTAGGGGAATAACTCTACCATGGCAAAAACTGTCTTCATAGATAATATTCAGAAGTAATAGGGAACATATTTCATAGGTAATATTGGAAAGGCTTAAACCATAGGTGGCCTGACTCTTGGCAGCATGCCCTATAATCTTCCCTTAACATAAGGCCAAGAGAGATTGTGAAGAACTTCTCAAAGGCTATTTACTACTTGCCTCTCTATCTACTAAGGAGGCTGCTATGAGACAGTTGCTCATCACCTCCCTGGTTACAATGAAGGCTGAGAGCATCTGCTTCACTCATCCTAAAGTATATAAAACTATGAAACTAGATGTAGGATAGCCTTGGCCCCCTTAGCAGCAGAGTATTCATTCATGTTGGAGTCATAAACCCTTTTCATTAAGTGCTGTCCTGTGGTATTGATGATGGAGTGAGTTATCCCTTTGGTTATTCTTCCTTTCACTGTGAATTTAAATTCATAAAAGCTATCTGAATCTTAAAAGGACTTGTTGTTTCATTACCAAGAAAATCTGCCAGACCTTACCTTTGCCTCGATAGTCCCCTTCTTTGCTTTTCCAATGGAAGTTTCTGAATATGATTATCCAATTGACTTATTTCTTTGTCTCATACTATTTGCCCCATAAATCATGTTATTTATATAATACTATAGCATTCTCTTTCAACTATTATTTTATAAAAAATAATTGTTGACTTTTAATCTTTTTTCTTTTTATGTAATATCTTTCCTTATCTCTTGTATATTCTTCAGTCTTATTTCAACTGTTAGTTCAGCTGTCCTAACAATTTTGTTTCCTCCTGAATTTTCCAAATTTCAAATCTTTCAAAATTGTTGATTTATTTTTGTGGTATTGTACTCCTCAATTGTGTAGCTATTTGCCAGTAAGTTAAAGTTTCTTTGAGCATATCAGCTATTCTTTCTCATAATATAAACTCTGAAGGGTCAAAGCCCAGGCCCTAGTTTGTATCACTCTTACTGAATTTTAGAAGAGTGAGGTTATGTGTTCTAGAATAGAGTCCATCCCACTAAACTAATGTTGTGGCTCCCATTTGCTGCCCAATGCCAGATTATTGCTCTGCTCTGTTTTTTACCTTTAAATCCTTAAGAAGAGACAGCACTTAGGCAGTACATCATTTTAGTTTGTTACCCCTAAGCTCTGGGAATTTTGATAAATTGATAGGACATTGTGATAAATTGATAGTCTGAAACCTAAAGAAAGATTTTCACCAGATTCCAATCTGGTATATGTTCTTAGACTACCCAGCCTCCAGAACTGTTAGAAATAAATTGCTGTTGTTTACAAAATACTCAGTCTATGGTATGTTTGTTATGGCAATCCAAATAAACTAAGACGGATGGCATGTCCATAAAAGTGTGAAAAAAATGACTAAATCAAAATGGACAGTATCTCCTACTCTTCCTGCCTTGAACTCTTAAATATTTCAGGATAAGTTTTGCAGCTGACATTGAACTGAATACTTAAAATTCCAGTTCTTATCTGTAACAACATATTTCATGCAGAACAATCATGTTCCTATAGCATTACAGTGATGTACACTTGATACATGGTCTACTTACAATTCATTATGTTTAGGCTGGACCACCAGTACTTTAGGAACAGAAAGTCACCATATTTTACAAGACGACCAGGTGTGACTCCATTCACATGCCAGCTGGAAGCTCTACACATTTGGATAAATTTAGAAAATCATATGCATGTTAGCATGAAGGATCAATTTAATATTTAAAACTTAACTTACATGGGTTCTGTGGATATTTCAAAATAAAAATTCACATAAATTCAGATGGGGGCTTAAAAATAAATTTTTATTGTCACTGTATCCCTGTCATCAAGTGATGTTTAATTTTGTTGGTCATAAAGCATTTTTATTTTAACAAATTTGTTTAAGTGCCTTTAAAAATTCCTCTTTTTCTCTTAAATGCTGGAGTTCTATTTACTCATACTTAAAGAGATAAGAAATGTAGGCTCAGAGTTGGTACAGGCAACAGAAAACTACATCCCTAAGACATAAGATGGTTCAAGATAATCTTGTAAATAATACAAATATGCTGTTAGGCAGTTCCTATGTAAGTATGTTATTCGAGAGTAAGGCTGAGTGAAGAGTTAGGGAGTCAGATGACTCGCCTCGGAAACCTTTGTTATCTCACTTATTAACTGCAGATCTTGGGTTAGTTCTTCTAGGTTTCATTTTACTCATCTGTATGTGGGGATAATGCCACCTCATGGAATTGTAAGGATGAAATGAAATACATATATAAAATACCTGCATATTACCTAGTCTGAGTAAATACTTATAAATGACTTTAATAAAAAGCACAGTTGCTAAGAAGACATGGACTGTAGTAGAGTCTTCTAAAACATTTTTTCTATTTTTTTTTGAGTTGAGGATTCTATCTTTTTTTTGTTCTACTTTCCAATTTTATTATTTTCAGGACCTAAAGCTAAGAATTTCTGATCATTAGTATGAAGTATACTTACTATTATATCTTATAATTTCTTTGTTTTAAGTTTGAGCACTTTAACATAATGGTTGTTTAATGTTAAAGTTTTAATATTGTCATAATTGTGACAAATTCTATAAATGTATGAATAAAAATTAATATTTTAAAATAATTTTTAATAATTTTCAGATGTAAGGACTTTTTGTACTTGGCTTTTATTAATTTATTTTGTTGTCTTCTGAACAGAGAATGTTTGTATCATTTCTGCTTTAGCAGAGTTGAGATTTTTAAATGACCAAATATATGGCCAATTTTAATGGTTCTTCAGAGTATGATCTTATGCCTTTGAGAAGATACATTCTCTCTCACTCTCTCTCCATACCCACATATCCTGTTGATTCTGTTTCTTTGGAGAATCTTGATGACAAATATACTACCTACCAAAATAGCTAAATTAAAACAATATAATATTCATGAGAATATCTCACAGATAAAAGACATTATTGAAAAATGCATTGCTAGTTATTCCTACCAGTTCTCACTTAACTTGCCCATTTGCTCTGTGCAGAAGATAGTTGGAGTCTGTGAAGAATAGATTATCATAAACTTAATAAGGCAGTGATTCAGACTGTAATTGCCTATCCAGACATATGTTGATATTATTTCCTATACCAAACCAACATATCCTCCACAATTGGCATGCAAACTTGATATATAGGTAATGTTTCTCATTATCTGTTAGTAAAAACTATCAGAGGTTGCTTGCTTTTCACGGACAGAACTAACATTATGCCTTTGATGTCCTACTATAGGGCTATCTCAATTCTCCAGTCTTGTATCAAAATGTAATACATGGTGAACTTGATTGCTTTTCCTTTCCAGAGGAATCCATAGTGAAAGGTCTATTACATTGATGATATCATGCTAATTGAATCTGGTGACTAGGAAGTAATAATTACTCTAGGTTCTTTGGTAAAGTACATGCATATCCAATATTGGAAAATAAATTCCACAGAATTTCAGAGGCTTTTTTCCTCTACAACATTTCTAAAAGTTCACTGGATTGGGGCATATTGAGATATTCCTTCCAAGGGACAAATATTCATCTGATTTATTTCACTACCAAAAGAGACAAAATGCTTAAATGGGCTCTTTGGATTTTTGGAGGCAACAAATACCTCATGAATATATTAACAAATATTTGAAAAACTGACAGTTTAGGATGGTATGCAGAATAAGGGATGTCTTAGTAAGAGGTTCAGGCTTTTGTGCCAGCTTGGGATATGTGCTCCAGTAAATCCAATAGGGCTTGAAATGTCTGTGGCTAATAGAAATAGGGTATAGAAACTTAAGCATGTCTCTAACAGTGAGTCACAGCTTATTCTACTTTGGAGAAACAATGCTAAACCTTAGTAAATACTAAATGCTTGACTATTGTTCAGTAAATTTCCATATTGTGAGCTAGTCATAAAGTTGGGCATGCACAGCAGCACTCCACTATCAATCAGAGTAATATGTACAGGACCAGGCTCAAGTAAGTCCTGAAGGCACCAGTAAAACTACATGAGCAATTGATCCAGATGTTGTAATTCTACTATGTGGCTACATGGTCTCCTAACTCTCATTCTCCACCTGTGACTATATGGAAGGAAATTATAATACAATATTTGGGCCTAGTTACCAGATGATTCATCTGTGGCACTACAATCCTTTTCCAAAGTCTTCTTGAAGGATGTTGATATAGGAAAAACTTCTAGTGGACAGAACTTTGAAAAGTATATCAAGATGTTTAGTTTGACTGGAGGGAGAAATAACTAGAGATCTAAATCTAAATTTGAGACCTAAATTTACACAAATCAAGTTTTTTTTTTTTTTCCTGGTTGTTAGTAGCAGAGCAATTTCTAAAGTAATTGTCTCATTTTATTTGTGTACTCTCAACCCAATATCTCAGATTGAGTTTCTGTTCCTCCTCTCTGGTATTTTACACTGTTAGTTTTTTTTAAAATTTCAGTTGTTCTAATAACTTACTGTTATAGAATCTCACCAATTTTTAATTTACATTTCCCTAGTGGTTAAGACTAATTTTTTATATCTTTTCATGTGCTCATTTAATTTTATATCTAATGATATGTCTAATTCTTTGCTCATTTTCAATTAGATTACTTAAATTCTCGTTGTTGAGTTTAAATAGTTCTTTATATATTCTGGACATTATCTTCTTGAATTCAAATCTTGGAAATAATTTCATATCATCTGGTTTTATCTGTTTCTTGTTTGAACTTTTTCTATCTAAATATTCATTAATGCTACTTAATTTAGGTTACAGTGTTTACTGTATTGTATTCTCTGTTTCAGTGTTTTTTGAGGGGACAATTTTATCTATTAAAATATTTTTGTTCTCATTGTTTTTCTTTAATAATGACTTTGTATGGTTATTGCCATTTTTTGTTATTTTACAGTATCATTAAAAAAGTTTTTGAAGTAACACTGAGTATAACATATTTATAAATTTTAGTTGTGCATCATTGGAGATCAAATTTTGTGCATACTACATTAAGTTCACCACTAAAGTTCACTCTGATCCTTCACTATATAATTATTCCCTTTTCCATATCTATGTTTTCCTCCTTTCCTGTTATACTCAATATTTTGATTTTATAGTCTACAAGTTTATTTTTATTTTATTAAGTTCATTTGTTCATTATTTCCTTAATGTAGCACATATGAGGGAAATTATGCATAACTTAGTATAACTTACTAAGTTTAATAGTTTCTAGGTCCATCAATGTTGTTGTAAGTGACAGGATTCCATTTTTTTAACAGCACAGTAGTTTTCCATTTCCTATGTATACTTCTTTTCCCAATCACTGTTAGTGGAAATTTAGGCTTGTGATGTTATTTTTTTTCCTGGATCAGCAGCAAGAGGTAATACTATCTAGGCTAGAGAGAAAGTTAGAGGGTCTTTCTATGTCTCCTTGCTTAGGACTACTGACTTATATTAGTACGATGTTCAGGTTATTTAAACTATGGTACTCTTTTTGGTGTCTTCTGATTTTGTGATTTTCTTTTTGATTTTTTAAGGATCTTTAAATTCTACTGCCTACTTTTAAATTTTGGTTTACCATTAAATATCTAATTATGCTTCTTTATATATCTCTTCCCTCTCCTATTTAAGGAAAGCATTTCCTACCAAGATTGCTGTTAATATGCACTTCATTTTTCTGAACCAAGTGGTCTAAGTGTCTTCTCAATATTTTCTCTCAAAAATGGGTATGCCTCTTTTTAGATGATGGTGATGATGGTTTTATTGTCTTTTTGTGCACAGAGTTCACTCCTACTTCATGCTTAGTATTTGCCTGACTTTCCAGTCTAACTTGGACTATGGAGTTGGCGCTTTTGGTGTGGGATGATTATTTCTTTCTGTACATGTAAATTTAGTTTTCTAGTATGTTCTTCAATTGGTTATACTAGAGGTATGATTTATAGATGGTTTTGTATCCTCTATTTATTAATTGATATGATTTTTAGATATGGTGTGTGAAGAAATCAATTCAGATGACTGCTTTTATTCACCAGGAAACTAGTAACACATCTCCCACATCTGTTTAAATAAACTGAAGTAACAAAATTCTGGCATTGAGGAAATAAGAAAAATTAATCATAGAGAAAATGACCAATAATGTCTAATATCACCAGAACAATCACAACTTTTATTATCAAATTCACAGAACATACAAATTATTGTTTATTATATACAAATAACAATAGATAATTTCTTTAAAAAGGAAGACTGACATCTCAAGCATATAACAAGAAATTTCATTTTGTAAATATACTATTCTCCAAGAAGACCACCAGTACAAATCAGATTCAGAATTACTGAAAACATGAAACATTAATGAAAGAGCAAACATATAAAATGTCTCTGGATCTGAAGCAGTATACAGGAACTAAAAATGAGGAAGTAATTTATCTTCATTAACAATGGGAGGATTGTGTATGTGCATGTGAGCTTGGTGTCCCAATGAGTAATATTTTGTAATGCTCTGTCAAGAAGGAAACATATTTTCTCATGGGTTCAATCAAACAGGAAGAATAAAGTTTTAGATTCACCCAGTTTTGAGTAGCCCACTAGGGGAAAACTAAGACTATGTCTCATTAACATGCATTTTAAATTTTTTTTTTTTACAAATGTAATGTATATGTGTATATATATACTGAAGAATCTAGAGACAGAAACACTTGTTACATTGAAGGGAATTCAAATTTTTTTTTTTATTAGTTATATTTGACATCATTTGTAGTCCCCAGGGGGTACCCACCACCATTTCACCCGTGCACCATCACCTCAGTCCCTTGTGC
>JAGFMF010011644.1:6138480-6210884 GCA_019455555.1 Galemys pyrenaicus | reverse complement strand
CATGGCTAATAGACACATGAGAAAATGCTCAACATCCCTCTTAGTCAGGGAAATGCAAATCAAGACCACAATGAGGTACCACCTCACACTGGTAAGAATTGCATTTTAAATTTTTAAATGATTTTTTTGGAGACAAATTCTGAAGCTTTTAAGTTAAAGAGTCATTAGAAGCATTATCTTTTTTACATAATGTGGGATTATAGTCAGGTTTGAAAAGATTAAAAAAGTAGTTGGGATAATAAAAGAATAAAGAGAATGTAGTTTTTATGCCATATTTACTGTATTGTGAAAGGTTATGCTGTAGTTTCATTGTGATCACCAAAATACATCTAGTCAGTTTAATATTGTAACTATTTTCTCTCGAGAGAACAGTAACAATTTTGAAGAGATCTATAACCTTTATTATGACAGTGGTAGTCACTTTAAAGTGATTAATTTCTTGAAAGATGGAATGAAACCAAACATGATATACATTGACCTTGGCTTTGATGTGAGTGAATGTCAGTGCCATAACAATAAAAAGAGATTATGTAAAATTTTCAATTTTTCTATTCTTCATTTGTTTAGCTAATCTTTTTTGCTGGAGTACTTGACTATTAATAAGAATATTTTTTATTCTAATTTATATTTGACTCATGTATTTATGGTTTATATTATCTTATATTTTTCTTTGGGGGCTAGAATATATGTCTAGATCTTTGAACAGATCTAATATGAAGTCTTTGAAATTATCCAACAATATTGTGTCTTTTTATTAAAAATACAATAGAATCAAATGGTTTATCTCTGTAAGAAAGAAAAAGACACTGTTTCAACAACTGGTTTCTAGTAACTCTAAAAATTCATTTAATATTGAAGAAATTTGTTTAAAAAATGAAATTCGCACAATGTTGAGAACTGGAAATGCAAGATGTTAAATCAGTTCATTACTATGTTTAATAGTTGATTTTTGATTATACTATTAATTTTCTCAAAACAGACCTTCATAATTTTAAAACATCTCATTTATGTTGGCCATCAATGTTTGCTCTATCTCTATTTAAGAGGCATTTCTATCTTAGTGAACCACGAGACCCATTTCTTGGGACTGGGGTGTTTTCTCTTTTGAGCTGATTTGAAATTCTACACAAGCAATTGGGAAGGTGAACTCTCTTGAGTACTCAATGCCATGGTATAGATGTTACATGTATTAGCACATAATATTGATAGAGGGTCAGTAGAACCTAGAATAACACTGTTTCATTTAACTTTATTTCCTTTCAATGTGTTTTTTTTTTTTTTAAAAGAAATTCCCTACGAGGGGCACTGTTGGTGTGGAGTTTGTTATTCTGCTCACCTCTGTATGGGTTTTCTTCAGCTACTCCATTTCCCTGCCAAATCTCAAGATGAGGAGTTAGGTTCATTGATGTGTCTAATCTGTCTGAGTCTGAATGATTATGTGTGTGAAGGAACGCTGCCGTGGAAGGGGTCATGTCCAGGGTTGGTTATTGTGTTGTGCCCTGAGCTGCCTCTGTATGTTCTAGCTTCCCCTAGTCCTGAATTGGAACAAGTGCATTAGAAAATTGCATGCATGCATGAATGAATGCAAATTATTGTTTAGTATTAGAAGAGTTTTGGGTCTTTATGTAGAATCTTGATATTTTTGTGACCAGAAATATGCTGAGAAACCTATTTCTTGTTTATATCAGTCAGCACATGGTAAAATTGGTTTCCTTAGTCATTTTGTTTAAAGTTAACAGTTACCAAGAACCTAATGGCAACATTAAGTGGATGAGGACTTGGTACAGCATCATCATTTTATAATAAAGACCAGAATGTCAATGAGATTTTTCAAAGCAGACCTTCATAATTTAAAAAAATCTGGTTTATATGTTTGCTTATTTGGGTAGAGAAAACCTTTTTACCACTATATTGAAAAACCAAACTTTCAATGAAGTTTTACTCACAGAAGTATGGACAGTAGTTAACCCTAGGCTAAAGTAGGGAGTTGTGACTAGAAGGACAAAAGAATATGTTTCAACAGTGCAACAAAAGATCTCATAATCCCAGAGATGATTATAAGCCTTCCCTGGCTTATAGCTTTCATACTTATTTTTAGATTGTAAATGTGTCTTATATATTCTTATATATATCACATAATAAAAAGTACTTGTAAATATTTTAAAAAGATACTTATGAATTAAAATTAATTGTTTAAAGAAGGAAAACCATATTTCTAAATTATAGTAGAAAGACATTTTAAATGAATATTTTCTATAGAGCAATTTATCAGCAATATCTTGATATATGGATAATATTTTTAGTAACAGCTATTTAATAATTTCTAGCATATGTGTATAACTAAGACCTTCTTTTAGATTAGCAATATATAAAGTAATTATGCTGTTTCCTGAATTCTTTTTGTTAATATAAACCTTAGTACAGTGTAGAAGGAAAGCATTAGTACTGGAAATTTCTGTTGTGTTTATCAGCATTTTATTGACCTTTAAAGACCTATCTAGGGCTAGAAGTGTAAACTGTAACTACTATTCAAAATAAATATATTATCAAAGATTTTTTGGGATTTCAAGATCCATACATCTATAGTAAGTTATTTAAGCTGAATTTTTCTTTATCATTTAGCTTTTTCATAATTCAAAAAAGAATGAATTGGAGATGGAGGATGTATCTGCCTTTAAAGAGCTTAGTTAAGGAAATTGTTTCAAAAATTTCTTGATTATGATATATGTGTCTTACAACTCTATACTTCCAATTTGAGTAGTCATTTCTCATGACCTTAATTTGGAGAATATTTACAGAAACAGTAACCTGTGATTTATTTTGCATAATGACATTTCACAATGTCATTCAAAATCTTTTGAAGTCTGAAACCATATTGTCTCTGAAAATTATAAAATGGTTATGATTAAAAAAAATAGATACACCTGTTAGGTTGCCCTGGTGTTGTATCTCTGAAGTCTCCCCATTATTTTCTGATGTCACCCTATTTTGACCTAAAGTATTTATCTCTGGATAAAGGTGGATATAAATTGAATCCATATCCATGATACTGGTTCGCTAAGAAATCTTTATTTTTGGTTCATGTACTTATGTTACTTGGACAGATTTATGTTTCAAGTATATGGTTTTCTCCTCAATAAGAGGTGGTAATGGTTTGTTGGTTTATAAATCTGTTTCATGTTCTTGCTCTTTTTCACCTTTTCTTGACTCACAAACAAAATAAATGTTAACCTTGGGCATGATGTGAACAGAGGAAAACAGCAATGATTTAATTAAGTTACAAATAAAGAAAAATTTCTTAAAGCCTTAGAGAGAAAAGAGCAATAGGGGAAAGAGTTTTGAGAAAAAGGGACAAATGTTATTCATGTGCACCTATCCTTTAACATTACTCGTTTCCCAAAGTGGTTCCTAAATGTTGATATGAGGAAGCTGACAACATGCATTTCCAATTCAGAGGCATCTGTGTACTATGTAGAATTACCTTCTAATTTATTTTCCTAAGGAAATAATGTTGACTACACACTTCCTAATAGGATTTTTTAGGAGAATAACATTAAAATGATACACTTTACTTTTGTAAAGAGTCATATTTACTGAACTTTGATTTTAACCGTAGTATGAGAAAGCTTATTGTGTGTTAGGCATTGTGAAAGACATTATAAAATGTATTCCTTCATTTAATTTTCACATCTTTATGGGATTAATCATTATTACTCACATTTTATAGGCTACTAGTGAGGGCTTTGTATGATTAACTTATAGGACCGAGGATACACCCCAAACAAATCAAAGATTGGGGGTGATGGTTTATCCGGTCCTGTTTTCTTTTTTAAAAACTTATTTCAATTTTATTATTTTTTATTACAGTAATTGTGGTATACAGCACCATATATGATTCAGAGCTATAGGTTCTTAACTCTTCAGATGTATGTTATCTTTCTCCAGCCACCACAAAAGTACCCATAATACTTCATCATAGTCCACTGGTCTCCTCCATACTTTGCTCCACACCCTGTCAAATTTACCGTCAGATTTCTAGAGTTTGTCTAAACACGTTCTTTATCCTAAATACAATAGAACTGACATAAACTTAATTTTGTGGAGGCATTTTATTAATATCTTTAAATCCTTGAACTGGTTTTTAAAGTTTGTCTTTTGACTAATTACTCCTCCCCATTTCTTTTTCACTTAGGACCTTATCCTTTTAATTCCCTTTAGAATGATTTAATTGCTCTGACAATCTGGTCTACTCTGTTTAGAGAGATATTTATACAGATACCATCTTTCTAAACTCAGTTCTGAGTAATATAGCAAAATGATTAGATGAATTGTGGAATCATACAGGGATTGAAATTCTAGATCACCTTTCATCAGTTAAACTGGACACATTACTTTGGGATAAAGATAATCTTCAATTTGCCACATAAGACCTTACATTATGTGGTTCTAGCCATTTAATCTAACCTCATCTCTTGCTACTTGAATAGACATAATCACTTTCCTGTTTTAAAGAACTATTTGCAGTCATCTTGTTTTAAAGTTGAGTTTACATAAAACTCTATAATCATCTAATAAACTAGAGATTTGAGATCTGTGCTTAATCATACACCATTCTCAGTGGTCAGAACTCTGTCTCCCTTAATTGATTCCTCTTCCCTCTGTACTCACATTTACTGAAAACCTTGCCCAATAGTAACATTTTATGGGGTTTGTGTTTTCCTTTGTGTTCTTTTTTAAAAATAGATTTTATTTATTTATGCATATAAGAGCTGGGGTACAGGCCAGAGGCACTGGGGAGGGGGTGAGAGGATTTGCCAGACAGAATAGTGAGCAGAACATGAAGATCAACTGAAATACACTGCCGAGGAGAGCAATGGGCGAGGCTGGAGAGAGTTGCTGCACTGCCATGTGGGTCCCCTTCCTGGCCAGGGAACAAACTCATGCTATAGTGGCTGCAGAAGCCCAACAGTGCAGTGTTTAACCCCTTACACCACCAGGGAGGGCCCTCCTTTGTGTTCTTAATCAGCACACTGAAAAACCATGCTGCTGTCATTTGTTGCAAATACATACTATTTAGTATGATATTTTTACTATTAATTTTTGTACAGTATTTGTCCTCAGATAGTCCCGGTAGTACTCCCACCACTGTAGCACCTGTGACCCATCTCTCTTAACCTTTACAATCTTCCCTCCCATTTGACCCGTCTTTTTCCCCTCCTCTGCTGTATGTCTCAGATATATAATCTACTTGCAACTTTTGTCTTTTTTTCTAACCCTTTGTTTTTTTCTATATTCCACATTTAAGTGAAACCATTAGATATCTTTTTCTGTCTGACTTATTTCACTTAGCAGAATGGCAATTTAATGTGATGTTTTAAAATCTTGGATGTTATCAACTCTGAGTTTCTTTATTCCACATTAAATAGAACAGAGTAAATTTACCTTAATGCTGGATTTTTAACTGTTTGATTATTTTGTGAAGTCACACAGTATCTTTAAGGAATGTTTACTGAAAGACAAAGAGAGAAGCTTGAACAATCCTTATAATATTATTTTCCTGGGAAGGAAAGAAAGAGATACTGAATAGACATAGAAAGAACAGATTCTATGCAGAAGAATACAGCTGGTTGGAAGAATTAGTTACTTAGTGTTACCTTTTGAGCAGGATCTCTGAGACTATTTGTTGCTTCTGCCTAGTTTTCAGGAGCAAAATACACTGGCATTTCTACCCATAATACCATTCACAATAGCTGATTGGTTCCTTTATGATTTATGAACTCAGAGCCAATAAAACAATACAATAAGTCAGAGTGGATTAAAAAGACCAAAGTTACAAAAAAAGTTAAAAATAGAGGATTTAAAAATAGACTTGTACTTATGACAAGGTCAAACACAGCAATCATTTCTGTCGTTTGGCATCCATAAAAATCATTTATCAGTCCATAACTCATGTTGCTAATTGTGCATTTGCCCTTATCCTTTTATAATGGTATTCCTTAAAATTTCTATATAGACCCCCTCAAGGAAGAGGTGAAACATGGGTATGAATTATGTCTTCTCATTTGTCATCAATTTAATTTTATTCCAAATCACACTTCCCTTGCATGCACTGGAAAGCAATAAAACAGTGAGCATCTAGATAGAGATAAGGAGTCAGGAGACACAGTTCATTGCCCAACTTCTGATGGAAACATGGCTTCCATGGGTAGCAGGATCACCTTTTCTTAAATGTCTCATGGTCTATTAGACTTGTTCTTTTACTTAAAGGAGGCATGAAAAAAAGTGTTTGAAAAAAATTGCATGAAATCTGAATTCTAATATAGTCTGGTTAACACTTTCTAAGAGTCAGACCGAGGTATCAGAGTTTCATATCTACCTACTAATATGTTTGTTTCCAATCTTAAACACTGAAAAACTCACATTCTCTTAAAAATACATCCATTGATTACTAATGCCTTGTTTTTGGGAATTATGAATATATTACAATTTATCCATTATTAAACTTGCACTGATACTTTTCAGTTAAATCTTTCTCCATTCTACAGCATAATTCTAAGGGCTAAATAAAAATATTTAAAACCAAAATATTTAAGTATATATGTACTTATGTATGCAGTACTACTGTATGTTTTTATTTTATTTTTTAAAATTAATATATTTGAAATTTTTTTTTCTTACAACGTTTGCTTTCTTTTCTAGGAGTAATCCCCATAGAGTTTCCACCACCAATTCACCCCTGCATCATCACCATAGTCCCTTGTGCTCTTGTAGCTTTTATAAAAAAGGGAAACAATTACCTACACTAAACTGTTAATATTTATTTACTTTTAAAAAAAATTAGGATATTTTCAAGAAAATCTAGCTAAAATGTTTTCTTATATATTGAGAAACAATATATTTTATCTTTTTTCCTCATGGATGATCATACATTTGACTTTAGATTTGCTTAGTGTCAGAGAATATGATTTATTCAAATTGGGAAATATGTTTTTCATTTTTCCTGGGAAAAGATTTGTTAAATAATATCCAGCAAAGGAGGTTAAAGAAGTATGTGTATATGTGTATTTTGTAGACTTTTTTTCAGGGAAAACTAATAATTAAGATTCTAAGTTGTGAGAGCCAAATGTTCACTCTTGGCCTGTAAGTTCTGTTTAAAATTGCATGCAAATTCTAGCTGTAGGGAAACATACTAATTTCTTCTTACACTTGTAAGGGACAAATGTTAAGTGTTTTATTGTCCCTTTTACAATTTATGTTCCTGAAAACTAAAAGCTATGACACCATCTAAAAACAAAACTCAGAAAAAACCAAACCCTAAATCCCTCAACCCCAAGTCAACAAAATATAAGCAACCCCAAATTTCCATTCATTAAAAGATATGTCACACTTTTTGTCATTTTTAAAACTTTCTTTATACTAAGTAGAATCGTTTATTTAGACTCTTATGTGAGAACACATTTGGCTTCTTGATAGTGTGAGTAGAGCAAATTTTCATGTATTTCACTACAATTCTTTTTTATAGAAAAGAAGTAGAAGTAGATAGGAAGTACAGGTCACCTTTTTGTGAGCACTAATATTGAGAAAGAAAATATGATTTTTCTGTTTTCTTTAGAACTAGTATAATTATTAATAGAAACCCTCAGATTGACTGGAACAGTGTTGTGTGTAAAAGCAGAAAGATAATTTCAACTGAAATAGACACGTTTTATTTTTTTATTACAATATCTTTATTTATTTTTATTATTTTTTTATTTATATATATTTGACATCAGTTGTAATCCCCATGTATTTCCCATCACCATATCACCAGTGCACCATCACCTCAGTCCCCCGTGCTCCCAACTTCCCTCAACCCTCTCCCTTCCCCCTCCCCACCAAGTGTCCCCAATTTGTCCTTGTCTTTTCATTTTTGGTTTTTGTGTCTTTCTTATTGTTGTTATTATTATTATTGTTCTTATTCCTTTCCTTGATCCTTATTTGGTTCCCTTATATTCCTCCTAGGGAAGGAACCATCTGGTATTTTTCTTTTGCTTTCTGACTTCGCTGAGCATAATCCCTTCCAGTTCCATCCATGTTCCTATGAATGCATCTAGTTTTTCTTTTTTGATTGCTGAATAGTATTCCACTGTGTATATGTACCACAGCTTCCCGATCCACTCATCTGTGTTTGGGCATTTAGGTTGTTTCCAGGTCTTACCTATTGTAAATAGTAGACACGTTTTAGACTTTGGGTTTTAAGCACTCAGTGCGGCTACTCAAGTCTTGTTTGGTGAAATGATCTGACTTGTGGATTCTTTTTCTGTTCTACTTCTCCCCCTAGTGTATCTTGATATGTTAGAGAGGGGCAGCGATTTGATTTTGTGTACACAAGAGAGAGGGTCTCCTTTCGATATTTTTCTGGTCCTGTCTTTCTGGAAGTCTGATCCAATCTGCTCTGCCTTTGAACTTTGCTGCTATGAACTTGTGACTTTACCTTTTGGATCATAATTGCCCATGACAGTTAACTTTATCCTTGATTTCAGGTGTTCCGTCTCTACCTTTGGTCTCTACTTCTTCCTGATGCAGGCTTCTGTGTAGTGTGCCACCTTTGCACCTCTGCAGGATTTCAATAGCATGTATAAAAATTGCTGTCATTCACATGTCATAATATATGTAGCGCTGAGTAGCTAGAGGGTGTCTCTTAGGAGTTTATAGGCTATTTAAGGTCATGTGCAGACAGCATGTCCCTAACTCCCCTGCTTTCTTATCCTGTCTGGATATTTCTATAGTTTACCTTCTTCCTCTCACAATACACATCAGGTTTGAACTAGGAATAAGAGCTGCAGACAGAAGAATACTGCTCTTGTCTTCTTTCCATTATGCCTGTTCTTTCCAAAAACTGAGCTGTCAGGAAATGCATTGCTTTCTTCATTCTCTTCATACCTGGCAGGTCTCCAACTAAGTCACATTTTCCTATTTCTCCATTTCCTCTGCCTTATTGACTTGAGCTGTAATGGTGGATGGGGACAAGGGCAGAAACTAGTTTACTAATACAGTTATGTTAGGAACTGTTCCTAAGATTCCATATTTCAAGCTACTTCTCTGCTTCAGTCCCAAACTTGTCAGTTTTTTATTGATAAGCTGCTAAATAGGAATAGCAAATAGGAACTAGACACCTTTAGACGTTTGACTTTTGCATTTTAGGGGACATGAGGCTATTAGTTTGTTATGCACTTTCAATTTCTGATTTATGTTACATTAAGAAGTAGGACAAGAAAGCTTTGGAGATGGCAGAGAAAACAACAACCCCTGATGTCAATGATAACAAACTTATCTTCATGATTTTGATAAAATTCACTGTGTCCAGCTCAATATAGAAGTCTGTTAGTGCAATTAATAATCTTTTGTATTTTTATATTTTGCAAAAGTCTAACTTTTCAGAATTTCAATAGATTGAACATGAACACTGCATTGTCAAGTAAAAATTTGATATCATCTTCCAGTATTAGTCAGAACACAGTTGAGAGCACTATGTCATGATATTTTACATTTAACCTGATTGTTAAGAGGTGTTTCTCATGGGCTACATACTATTCTAAACAATTTCTATATATTCATTCATTTATCCTTCACAAATCCTATTAGCTAGGCATAAATATTCCCACTATACTAAAAAATAGGCATAGCAAAAAAAGTATTTTTCCCAAGATCACAGAGTTAGTAAATAATGGTGCTGAGATCTGAGTTCAAGAAATATGCATTTGAGTCTTAACTTCCTTACCACACTATCTCTGATAGGATGAGTTTATAGTTTAGATGCACAGGTCCTCTTTCATGTCTTGCAATTTAATTTTTCCCGATGTTAGCAACCAAGTCTATTCTAAAAGTTTGCTCTCTCTCTCTCGGTCTCTCTCTCACACACAGATTAATTAAAATAGAGTTGGTAGCTTTAATGCCTTGTTGTCCTATGTAAGCAAACCAAAATCTAAGTCTATAACTGCATCAAGGTTACAAAAGCAAAACCTAAGAACAACCAATCACCAATCACAAACACCAACTAGACTTTAAGCTACTAGCCAAGCAATAATTTCCTTGATAAAGTTCTTTTTGTTATAGAAGTCTTTTGCCTGATTTCCTGTCAGCAGACATTTCCTATTTCTTACTGCCTAATTTGAACAAATTTTTGCTCAAATAAACTCTTTAAATTTTAATATATATCAGTCTATCTTTTAATACATGTAAACAACATAATCTCTTGACTTTCAATAATGAAATAAAAGATAAATTATCAAATACTTTGAATACTTAAACACTATCTAAAAATGAGACTTTCATATTTTAATATTAGTCCTGTCAATTCGGACTGGGAATTCCAGAATTCACTCACCCAAACACAAAATTTTCTACCAGTCAGAGCTATAATAATCATAATAACAATATAATAAAGAAATGGCATTTGCTAAGTGACTCTTGGCAATATGGAGCCTACATTTTCATCTTGTATGCTGATTATCTTGCTGATTTTTACTTTGCTTCCAAACATAATGTGTACATTCTTTTGTTTATTATATTCATTATTCATGTTTACCAGATAGAGTCCAATAGAACAATTAATGACTGTGAATGCTTCTCCCTTTTCTGTTCATTTATCCCTTCTAATTATACTTAAAGGTGGCATTATATTTTCTTTATTTGAAACTTCAAAGGAGAGAGACTAATGGAGCAATCAGACAAAAGGATACAAGCAGGTAGAAATGAAAGATTGCCTGTCATTAATTTATGACTATGTGAACTAAAATGTGTTCATTTTCAAGAGGGATTTGCACTAAGTGTCTTTTATCTTCAACAAAGCGACATTAAGTGCATGAGAGGAAAACGAGAGACAAAAATGTGGTAATTGAACTGGCCAAGCTATGTTATCATCATTCCAAAGCCAGCTAATAGGATCCTAATATAAAAAGACCCAGCTAAATGAAGGAAAAAAAAAAAAAAACTTCCAAAGTTTACAACTTAAAAGATGTGAAAACGGTCATTCATTCAGTTATATAATCTCCTTAAAACTTTAAATTAAAGAGAGCTTAACAGTTGGAGGTAGGCATAGACATTCTTAGAATATTTAAACAGAGACTATGGAAACATTAAAAGACTTATGATCCCTTTCTTAGTTCCTGGTGGATCTTACTAAGCTTGAGAAATGAGTAACCCCAGTATTCTTTTTGCTCCTGACAATGATTTTTCAGCTTCAATTCAATGGGATTGAAATAGTGAAGCCGGTCACACTAGTGAGTAGTAAGTTCAGTCAAAGTGATCAACCAACGTGTGACACATTTAAGAGTTGTGTGGGTTTTGGCATCCCAAGTAGAGTATATCACTGGTTTCATTCCTCAGTTTTCTTCCTACTGTAGCTAACGTTATCCATGCCTAATCTCATGCTCTTTAAATAGTAACTAAGGGCAAAAGGCACACAATATAGCAAATCTATTCATTATTGAAAGAGTATATATTGATCAGTCTGTCAACATGTTATCAGGTGTGCAAGAGGCGCTAATATTTTTCATTGTAATTGCCAGTGGATTTTTATAATAAGATAGAAATGATACCTTTTAGACTTAATTTTGAAAACTATTACCTGGAATACATTTATATATATATAAATACACAATGCATTTATTACAGTGTATTTAGATTTGTTTGTCTTATTTTCTTCCCTTCGAATGCGATGTTTCAAAACATCTTTGATATCACTAGTTTGTTTTAGCTTTATTATTCCGATATGAGAAAGGCACCATATCTATCTAGCAATATATATATGATTTAGCTATTCAAGGAATATTGGAAATATTGTGTAATTAGTAAATTTTTAAAATATAAATGTTGTTTTGCTATTATATCCTGACTTTAAAATAAGTTTTTAGAATGCCAAGTTAGGCTAAATTTTAGGAAAACTTTGAAATATAATAAATAGGCTGATTTTTTTGTATATATAAGTGTGATCATGAGTACTTCTGTTTATATGTACTTGCTATCAGGCTTAGGTACATCATTACTGGAAAAATGTCACCTTCTTTTAAAGGAATAATATGACTGCATTTATACTTTCAGCTCACAGTGTTAATGGAAGAGAGGATTTCATAGGTTGGAAAGGTTAAAGCCTGCAGGAACTTTTCTTCTAACCCCAGGACCTATTTGGGGTCTTTGACAGGATATAACTATAATGCCAATTTTCTCACCTAGAGGAACACACAGGTGGAAATGTGTAGCTAGAGCTCTCACTAGCAGTTTTCTTTTTCCCTTTGAACCACTCAGAATTCACTTAGTATCCCTTCTTCCAAGCCCATCACACTTTACAATAAGAAGTCAATATTTTACTAAAAATATTGAAAATGAAAATCATATTGCATGATACATACCAGAAACAATAAATTTCTCCACATATTTATATTCTGTCTAAGATTTCTCAATTCTCTTGACCATCTAATTTCTCCACTTTTTTTTCGCTAGTATACTAATGCCTCTATTATCCTAAGCAGTTTTGTGTGGTCACTTTACTCAATAAGGTAAAATCCTCCATAATTAATATAATTGTAAATACTTGTTTCTGCTCAAGGACTATCTTCTGAAGAGTCTCACGTCGTACCAAGCGACTTATCTAAATAGTAACTGAAGGAATTAATCTCAGTTTATTAACTAATTATAAGAAACTAGCAGGTTAGATTTTATCATTTATCAGTAGATCTGCCTGATGAAAAAGATTTCATACAACTAGGACTTTATGATATGGGTCTCTCAGGTTTGATAGTGTTCTATGCTTATGAAGCTGTTATAATTTAGACTTTTATTAATATAATAATTTGTAATAGTTATTTAGTATTCTTAATGTACACATGGTAGAAATTAGGATAAAGTATCTAAATTCTTCAGACAAATGTTAATAAATGGTATTATAAGCCTTGTTTTATAACCAAGAACCTAGACACTGAAGAAATGTCCAACTTCATATAGCTAATTCTCACAATATTGAGCTTAGAACTAAGATTTTAGGCCATGGATGTTGACCCAGCATTTGAGCTATGGTACTGTTATGTTAAATGAAACAGTTTGTTAGTTTACTAAAAATGAGTTTAATATACTTTTAATCTATATATTATAAATATACTTTTAATCTATATATTATAAAAGATTGTGAATAAACCCAATTTGATTTTGTTGTCAACTATCATACTAAAAAAGTGAAAAGTTTAACATTTAAGATCTTCATTGAAAATAATTTTTTCCATGCTGAGAAAAGGCCATGAAAAAATGTTTGTTATCTCTGTGGCTCATCTTCAAGTTTGTACATTTTTCAACTTGAGGCTTCACTAAAATGGCTTGTACAGCCACATCAACATCAAGGCACATCTGCCTTCCATCACAAGAGCCTGTTATTCTCAAGAACCC
Source organism: Galemys pyrenaicus (assembly GCA_019455555.1). NCBI lineage: Eukaryota > Metazoa > Chordata > Mammalia > Eulipotyphla > Talpidae > Galemys > Galemys pyrenaicus. The sequence goes on along the minus strand of JAGFMF010011644.1, from coordinate 6,197,468 downwards.
AGCAGTAAAGGTTGAATGCATTTAGGAGACTGAACAGGTGCTCAAGGTACCACTAGTTATTTAGCACAACTGGATTCAGTCTTATTCAAGCCTATAAACTAAAAGGTCATCCAACTGAAAATGCCTTCCATCTGTTTTTATTATTCTCCTGTCCAGCATAGTGCTTTGATGTTTATACATAAAATGAGTCCATGATAAAAATAAAAGACCAAATCCTTGGCAGTTTGGGGTAAAATGCTTTTGCTGTGAAGTGTTCAACATCATGACATTGATGGTTATTTCAAAATTTAAATAATATAGACTCTTTGGATATTTCAATATGACACAATTATGAAAGTAGAAATTAAACTAGAAATTGTTTTCATGTTTTTTTCTATCATGTAGTGTTTCCTATCATGTTTTGATTAGGAATACTAAACTGTTAAATTCAAGAAAGAACAATGGCGATATATATGTCTAGAGTTCCATAGAGTATGGTTTTTATTTTTTCATTCATTCATTCGTAATCATGTGAGTTATTGTATACCTATTATATAATGGTCCCATGATGTACAATAGATTTGATTTCTTTCATTAGAGGCAGCAAATACTACTCTAGCAAATATATAGCTACTATGAGTATTACAAATGTGACTTCTATTTTGAGGGAAGTATATGGCACTAAATGTTTATATAACTGAATGCTTGTACCAATTAACCTGGGTTAGTGAAATTATGCCAGTAAGCTGAAATATAGGTTATGAATGCATGGGAAGACTATAACTGAGAAACCTAATTTGGCGAATTCCCATTTTTGCAAAGGAATAAATAATATCTGTAACCTCAAAGAGTTATGGTCTGTAGTAGAGACAGATAAATATGTAGACATTGTTACTGTAACCTGTTAAATGTTATGGCAGGAAAGCTGAGTGGCTTTGGAGGCATAAAGGATGTGCTCTCACTCTGTGGAGCCTAGGTTTGTATCTAAAATCCAGAGATTCTTGGGGTTCCCCATTAGATGTTAATGTCATCTTAACTCTGGGAAGAATTTATTAACAGAAACCCTAACAAAATTGAAAGATGAATTTTAAACCTCAGTATATCAAAAACTATGCTAAACAAACTTAAGAATAAAAACCTTGAGAACATTTGTGACATATATATTAACACTTAATGTTGAGAACTAAAAGAGAAAATTACTTTTCCAGAGTAAATAAAATCTTTATGTCAAAGAAGGAAAAACTGAAAATAGAGGTTGGAACATGGTTTAAAGAAAAAGTAAATTATTAAAATACAGGATTTGTTTTTCTAATTTGCTTTAAATTTAAGTAAACTTTTGCCTTCATAATAGTACTCAGATGCTATAAGTTCTCAAAGTATTATTTTGAGTATGCCAAGCACAAATGACATTTCATATGATTGAATATCTGTGTCTTTAAACTGCTTATGATAATAAAACAACTTTATTTATTTATATAGAAGAACTGGGGTGTAGGCCAGAGGTTCAGGATGTGAGAGGATTCACTACAGAGGGGAGCAGAACAGGTGGATTTACTGAAATCCACTGCTAAGTGGAGCAGTGGGTGAGAGAAGAGGTCTGCTGTACCATATAGGTCAGCTCCCTGGTTGGGAATTGAACTTGGACTGTAGCCATGATAACACTAAGACTTAAACCTGAGTCTACTAGGGAGGTCCTAAAAAAAGTTTAATAATGGTTATATTTTTTTACTCTATAAGGTTAATATCGATAATATTCATTACAGATATTATAAATCATGTAGTAAAATAAGTACATTAAATTTCATTTGTCAGATTAGAATTTTATTAAAAGTGAACATTTGTTAGTCTTATCAGGGTGTATTTTATTGTATGCATTTGAAGGTAAGGCACTACAAATTTATCACAATTCAATGAAGGCAAGATTTTTCAAAAGTATGATTTAAAGACTGGGGACACCTGGTGGGGAGGGGAGGGGGAGGGTTGAGGGAACATGGGAGCACAAGGGACTGAGGTGATGGTGCACTGGTGAGATGGTGATGGGGAATACATGGGGATTACAATTTATGGCAAGTATATGTAAATTTTAAAATATTTTATATTAATAAAAAAATAAAGTTGCATAATGCTACAGAAGTATTTCGCCAGTTTAAAAAGTAAAAATAGTTGTTCATAATGTGACACTATATATATTTTTTAGCATGTTCTTTTGATATGGCACATCTAGGTTTTATTTTTTATTAAATATATTTATCTAGATTTTAAAAGATATTTCAGAATTTAAAGAAAGTTGTGCTAGTCGTATTCCTTAAATTATCAGTTGTTTAATAAATGCAACCAGTGTGAAAATTCTTTTATACATTCCTATGTTATATTCTCAAATAGGCTAAATACTGATATCTTTCATAGACTGATCACTTATGTGATTACATTTTATTTGTCCTGAATATAATAGTGACTAATCATGTCCTGAATATAATAACTAATCATGATATCTGTCAAATTACAGTTTGGATTAGTAGCTCTTCTCTGTATGCTTGTGTATAATAGATGTTGTATCATGTTGATATTGTCTCAGATATATATTGGGTTCATGGCATAAAATCATAAATGTTGCTATGAGAAATTTTCCTCAATCTATTAAATTGTAAGAAGGCTGTTATGGAATATGGTAAATAGATTAGAGCATTAGGCAGAACTACTTGTTCCAAAACTGAGACATGCTCATTAAAGCAAATCCACCTATTGTTAAATGTAGACACAAACATGAAGAATGTAATAGCAGTGTTTACAACCTCTACTCCTTTATTCCTGCATAGAGTCTAGATGCAACCTTTCCCCACTACTGATTTAAAAATTGTTACACCATTTGGGTGCATTGGTTTTCCATGACCATGGAAAATATCCTTTACAGAGTAATGACATGACAGTGAGGAAGGCTAGACATTCTGTAGCATAAAAAAATAAAGTAGTAAATAAGACTAAGTGACCAAGAGATGAAGGGATAATTCACATTAAAATATGGTACTGTCTGTGGGGCTTCCTAGGGTTTATCCATGATGATGTAAAAATATCCATATTGGGTCTAGAAATACAACTTGATGTGAACTTTGGTAACTGATATTTCCCCCTTACTTCAGCAATCAAGATAATTTTAAGTAAATCATACTTCAATTATGCTCATAGAGAAACAGGCACAGTTGACTCCTAGTACAAAGTATGCATCCAGGATCAAATAATCATTCAAGGTTATAGCACCAATCTTCCTTTACATGCCCTTTTTCCTATGTGTGCCTTTATTGAGAAAGATTATAGAGATAATTGGAAGAACTTCAAGAAGTGGTGACAATTTTGAGGAGATCAAAATATATTAATTCAGAAAAAGACTAAATTTCTAACTTTATCAGTAATATCAGGGAAATTATGAATGACTTGGAAATTATGTAATGTAATTTGGAAAATACTTGCAATTTATACCAAATATCTTTTAAAATATGATATAAATAAAATATTCAATTCTATAGATTATTCTAATTTTAAAAATATATCTATTATAGAGTTCCTAAATGTACATACTGATTGTGTTCTCTTAATACTTCTTTTATTTCCACAGTATTAGTATCTGAGACCTAGCATATCCTGTAGTTTCAGAAATCATATACACATCTGTATTAAATTTGTTTAAAAACTAATACTTAATTCTAAAATTTTTTTTACTGGTCTACTGTGCTTTCTTCACTTTTATTACTTTTATCATTTTTTAGTTAATATTGGTTTACAATACTGTATTTTATTTAGCATTATAGGTTCACGCCTTTACAGACCTACATTACCACATAACACCCACTACTAAGTTACCATAGTTCACAACATTAGTCTGTAGGGCCTCTTCTTCCTTTGCTTTCTAGCTTTGCTCTTCCAGTCTGGTACCCTCAAAAATGGATACTTTTGAAACCAAAACATATACTGTAACAGATTTTAAATGTAAATAGAAAAAATTAAGGAAAAAATCCTATGGCTGATATTTAATGAATATATCCTATGTCCTGTGGCAAAGTGTCTTTGAACCTCAGTCTCCTCTAAACTATAAACTCATTAAGAAGGGTCTTTTGCACAGTAAAAACCTGATGTGTGTGTGTGTGTTAAAAACGTGTCTCTCTCTCTCTCTCTCTCTCTCTCGCTCGCTCTCTCTAGCAAATAAATGAATAAAAAATAAGCTGATATTCTGTGTTTGGCCATGGTCCTATATTTTTCATTAAGCAATCAATACTGAACAGTGAATCTGGAAACTTACAAGATGCACTTTTATGCAATGGAAAGCAAAGTTTTACCAAATAAAACATGCAATAACATTAATAATCTAAAATGAGACATTTCAGGTGTTTATATTAGTTTTTCATTTACATTTGTATCTTCCCAGTTATTGATCTTTATAGTAATAAAATTATTACAATAGGGGCAACTCTTATATATGCATTTGCAATTTGTAAATTATGAAAAACTTTCCATGGGTTGTAACAAGGTATTTATACAATGATGAAGGCTCAAGAAAGCTTGGTAAAATACAGTGGTTGTTAATTACTTATTCTGATAAGCCAACCTTGGTCCTATAACTTGAGAGTGAAAGAAAGGCATTGTACAGGTTAGCAGAATTTTGGAAATAAAGAAAGATTAAATCAGACTTTTGAGAAGATATATTCTGAGGAGTTTTGATAAGTGATTTATTAAATCATCCTTTTACCCTAAATGCCAACCTGCCAGTGTCTACCACAATATCTATTCTGCCCTTCCTCATACTAATAAAGCTACTAACAAATTTTGTTGAAATTGCCAATTTTTCTCTGGTAGAAAACATTTCCCACCTCCTTATATAGAACAAGTGGCCATATGTATGCATAACTAGAATCAATGAGCTGAAGATTTAAATTGTTGAATGGGACTTTATTGCTTTAAAAGATAATACTACAAAAGGGAAAAGATATACAGAATTGGAAAAAAAATATTTGCAAGTTGTATGTCTGAAAAAGGACTTATATACAGAATATATAAAGAATTTTTATAAATAAAATACTTCAAGTAAATTAACACTATTGTCCAAAATAATCCATATACTTCATAACATTACATATAGAGAAGATTATGATCATTTTGAGATCAAATGTGACTTAAAATACATATAATTCTAAAGAATGATGAACTATGAAGTAACTTTCTTTGAACTAATATACAAATTTCAGCTGAAAAACATCCACGACAAAAGACAACCTAACGTCAAATGGGCATAAGATTTGAATAAATATTTCTTCAAAAAAGGTATACAAATTCCCAATGATCCCATGAAATGATTCCTAGTAATATTCATAATTAGGAAATGAAAATGCATATCTAAACCACAGTGAGATACTGCTGCACACACTGGGATGATGGGTATAATAAAATATTCACAGTACGAGTTGTCAGGGTTATAGAGAAATTGAAACTTTCATGCAGTTTGTGGAATTGTAAAATGGTAGTCACTATGGAAAGCATTTTGGAAGATCTTCAAAAAGGCAAAAATAGAGTTTCTATGTAATCCAACAATTCTTCTCTTAAGTACACTCAAGATAATTGAACATAGCCCCATACAAAGACTTGTATACAAACATTCACAGAAGTGTTTTTAAGCATCTTGCAGAAGCAGATGGACTCCCAATCAAAACTGGTTCATATTTGATAGTGATAATACCACAGACAAAGAGCACTGTGGCTTCCAGAAGGTCTAAAATGGTAAAAGAGCAGAAAAAGGAGTATGGCTTTGGTTTTTTTGGTTAATACCTGGAAGGAGGATTTCCATGTGTGACATGAACTTCCTGTTGGTGCCAAAAAAAGGGAGTACCTGGGATTTCTTGTTAGGTTTCTCAGGTGCTGGGAAGAAGGGAAAGAGGCAGGAATGAGTCTTAAAAACTGACAGGTGTCAGACATCTAAAAGCAGAGTCACATCTTTAGTAAAAAAATATAGTTTATAATCACCAGAGTAGAAGCATCTCAAATATTCATCAACTAATGAATGGTAAAATATGGTATATTTATAGAATGGAATATTATTTGTCAATAGAAAGGGAACAAAGTTTCAAAATCATTATGCTAAGTGAAAGAAGTCAGCCACAAAAAAAATATTCTATGATTTCATTTATGTGAAATGTTTGATAATAGGTGGCTCTGTTGAGATGGAAACAGGGTAATAGTTGCTTAGAGATGAGGGGAGGATTGTGGAGAAATTAAGAGTGACTAATAGTGTGTATGAAGATTTTTTAGAGGGTGTTGAAAAAATTCTAAAATGACTATTAATTATAGCTATTACAATATTATGTTTCTCTCAGTTTAGGTAAACTTCCTGTTTTGCATTGTCCTTTTTATAAAATGTGAAATGTTAGGTTCTGTAAGTTCATGATTACTTAGAGCTTTCAGTTTTCAGTATACACCAGTCATTTGTAATGCACTTTACCTGTATCTCATTAAGTTCTCCTAACAACCTGCAAAAATCAAGTTTTTATGTAATACAGCTAAGAAGATTGGAATCTGGGGAGGTTAAGTGTTCAAAATAATGTTGAAACCCTCACCCATCCATATTTTTTTTTTATCATTTTCCACAATGCTTCTTACACAAAGGTTAATTGAGTACTTTTCAGACTTTCCTTCATCCAAAAACAAGCAAATCTCAATATGTGGCATATGATTGCCCTGAGTAAAATATGAGATTATAAATAGTTTTGTTAAATGGCACATCAACAAGATGTTTAGATTTTTATACTGCTAGATTTCATATTTTATCTGTTTTTAATTCACACCAAATGAAAACATGACTTTCATGGCCTCTGTAAAACATGTCATGTGCAAAAATGAAATGGGAGAACAACCTGAAATGAATTTATTTCAGGGATTTTATGAACCATCAACTCAGCTTTCAGTTCACTCAGCATGAGAGATGAATGTGATAGGTAAAAAGAATTTAGAGTTGTTTTTTTCTGACTTATAATGTATAGGAAAATACAAGGCTAACAGTATAGCATATTTCATAGTAACTTGAAATAGTATAAAGATCTATTTTTGTGCTTAGGGAATAAACCTAATGTATGTTTAGCAAATATTGAATTAATCATAACATGACAGTTGCAAAATCTGGTTATTAAAGAAAAATTAAGATTATCTGGTAAATATCACCTTACTATGAAACATAAGTAGTGAAATATCATTCTCACAATGTAGGTCATATATACATTTGGAATGATACCATCTGAATGTCCAGTGGTGGTATAAATAGTGCCTAACAAAGACCTTCTGTTTACTTCCTCTGTGAATTAACTGTTAAAATAAGTTTAAAGCAATAGTTTAAAAAAAAAAAGTAAATTCAAGGCATTTGAAAAATTCTGCCATTTTGTGTGATAATGTGATATAATGTTTAGTGAGTTGGAATCAAAAGACCAGTATTCAAATTCTGCCTCTACCACTTGACCTTGGACAGCTGCTTAATATCTCTGAGCTTCAGTCTAAAGTGAAATAAGAAAGATAACATCCATATTGTTTAGATTTAATGCAGACTAAATCAACATTGTATATAAAACATTTGAGTATTATCTGGGATAGAGTAAGCACTCAATAGATGGAAGATCTAGCAATATAAATTGAATAGTCAAATATTCACAGTGAAAAATGAGGTTGAAATATTGACAAGCTGGTAAGTTGGCTCTGTGTAAGTGATAAATTTTGGCTTCTGCATAAATATTTTTCTCATGTGCACTCTTGAGGAAATAATACATGTATTCTGTATTTCAGATCTATAAAAATAGGAAAAAATTGACTATTCTTTATACAAGCATAGCTCATTTGGTTGTATTTTGATTTACACTACACAATATTACATTTTTTACAAGTTAAAAGTTTATAGTAACCCTGTCTCAAGCAATTCTTTTATCATTTTTTTAGATAGCATGTGCTTACTTAGTGTCTTAGTGTAGCATTTAAGCAAGAATTTCACATTGTTCCCCCTTTTTTTGAATATTGTTACCACACACTTAGTAGATCACAGTTAGTGTAAACATAACTTTTATATGCAATAGGGCCCCCCAAAATTCACGACATACTTTACTGTGATATTTGATTTATTTCAGTGGTTTGAGACTGCATTAACAGTGACTTTGAAGTATGCCAGTAAGTATACAAACTGAGGCCACAGTCCTTTTGTTTCTAAATGATCTGCTTTAAGATTTTATGTAGTGGGGTTTTTTCCTGGATAATAGTCATGCTTTATCAATTTGTTTAACCTAGGTGTATTTAATAAAGAGTATTTCATTTAATGTCTCCTTAAGTCTGCACAATTATTTTAAACAGTATATTGCATGGAGAAATTTGGGAAAAGTGGATTATATGAATAAGTGTCTATTAGAGCCTCTAATAAAGTAAAAGGAACACTTGGTTTAACATAAAGAGCATAGCTAAAAAACTAATGAAAAGCCAGTAAAATTCATCTTTTTCATTTTAGCTAAAATTACCTTATGCTATAACTCATTATCTTCAAATTCTCAAAAGAAAAAAAATTAATATGAAATTGGACTCATTTGATTTGAAGGTACCATATTTTACAGTTTGAGGGAAGACAAATGTCTAAGTATCAAATATTCTTCCAATGGACCAGAAAGCAAGCTTTTGTGTTAATGAAATTATATTCATCCATCAGTTTTTTTTAAAGGTTTATATCTAGGAATGATTGATTATAATGAAAAACATTTTGACCTAGGGCAAGTCCTGTCAAAACAATTATCTTGAATTACAATTCTCAGAACTTTAAAAAGAAAAAGAGAAAAGCAATAGGCTTATTAGAAGACATATGGATATGAAATATAACATTTACTAACTTTTATAGTTTTTCTGATCACTGGAAACAGCAGTTGGACACATTTCTGTTTTTGTAGCTTTTATTTGTTCTTTCTACCTTAATTGAGAGTTGAAGGTTGAAACAATTTTGAGTGTAAAAATTTCTCTAGTTGAGTGGTATCTATTTAACCTAGCAAGAATTTGTCTATATTTTAAAATCAAAACAATTTTAGATGTTTAATTCCATTTTAATAGTTGAATTCATGTGGTTTACAGATATTTTTCATGTTAAAAATAATCATGTCTTTCACTAAGAGATTATGAAAAAGATCAAGTGAAAATGCTGACTATACCTACAGGCAGTTATAATAGTGCTCATTTTAATAAAGATTCAAGGTATACATGAAATGTACTGATGTGTTTTGATCAATTTATTCTCCTTTTAGTAGAGATATATTTACAATAAAATGCTTATATTTTATGGCTGCTGTTCAGTATTCTATTAGTTTTAACAAATCCTACACGTATATAATCCACATTTGCATCATTACAGAAAATATCACCCTAGAGAATTCCATTAGCTTCTTCCTAGTCACAGCCCAACTCTACACTGCTAAAAAAAAAAAAAAAAAAGAAAAAAGAAAAAAAAAATCCTATATGATTAAATGTAAAAAACAAAAACATTGATTTTATTTCTATCATAGATTTTATATTTTTCATATTCTAGAATTTCTTCAAATTGAATCATCATATGTACTTTATTTACTCTGTCTGGATTTTTCATTCAGTATTATGTCAGTAGTTGATTCTTTTCTATCACATGGTGATATTATGTGAATATACTCAAGTTGAATTATCCATTCTCCTTTAGAAGGACAACTAGACTGTTTTTAGCTACCAGCAATTTTGAATAAAGCTGCTATGGATATTCTTATACAAGGCTCTTGGTGGACATTTGTTTACATTTGTCATAAACAATTAGGAGTAGAATCACTGAGTCCCTTTAAAAAGTTAAAAGTATAAAATCTCTTGAAAAACCTTTTTAATAAATGTTAAGAAACTTAAAAAAATTAAAAGTTATAGAAACCCTTTCCAAAGTGGTTGTAGCATTTCATATTTCAACCATATGAGAGTTTAGTTGCTCTGTATCTTTCTCAACATTTGGTGTCATCCATTTTGTCCATTTTAGTCACTCTAACAGATATATGGAAGTATAAAAAATGTCAGGTAGAAAAGACTATATGTATCTCATTGTGGATTAATCTTAAATTAAGGAGATATTGAAACATTTTTATTTAAAACACAATTATTTCATCACTTAAAATAATATGCAGTTTATAATTTATTCTTGGATGCAATATGCAACCATGTACAGGCTTTCATAAAAAGAGGAAGGATGACTCAAAAAGTAGAATCAAGGTATTTGAAAGGAAGATCAAAAACCACTAGAAGTATTTTCCAGATGTTTAAACCGAATGCAGAAAAATTGAACATTTTCACACTTGAGTCATAACTGATATGTCCTTTTTAACATTCTTTCCCCCCACTTTTGAAGTGTTTATCTATAGCTGTTCTTTTTTGTCCTTCCACTGTATGTTGGAAGTATCTGATAACTTGTCTTAGTTTCACTGTCATTAGATGGAGAGGAATTGTTTCTTAGCAACTGTTTTTTTCATATATATATGTATTTTATAACATTCTTCTTTTTTGTACAATGTATGCTTTCACCTCTCAGGTGTAGTCCCATAAAATTCCAAACACCAATTCACCCATGTACTAGAACCATAGTCCTTGTGCTCAACCCTCCCCTGTTTTGATACTTCTCCTTCCCCTGCAGAATGTCTCTCTGATTTATAGTTGCCTGTTAATTTTATTTTTTAATTTAATGGATTAAATGGAAAAGACTCATCAGCACTTGGGTTCTATTTAGATTTTGGACTTTGATCTGATAAGATGATGAGATTCTGGACTTTGACCTGATGCTGTAATGTGATCAGACTTTTGGGAACCTTGGAAGTATTGAATATATTTTGTATTGGGAAGGACATGAGTTATTTTGGGCCAGAGGACAGACTTTAACAGACTAATAAAAATATATATGTTACAATCATTGGGTTTTAGAAACACTTTAGGCCCATTGAAGGGAGCTTCTATCACCCTTAATTTCATTTGGAAATAACCATGACCGCATATATTAATTTTTTTTTTAAACACTGCTGAGGGGAACAGCGGGCAAGGCAAGAGAGGTCTGCACCACCAGGGAGGTCCTGCATATGTTAATTTTTTTAAAAGATTTATTTATTTACACATACAAGAACTGGGGTAGAGGCCAGAGGTGTGGTGGGGTGAGCTGATCCACCAGAGACAGAGTGGGGAACATAACAGGCAGATAGACTGAACTACACTGCTGAGGGGAGCAGCGGGAGAGGCAAGAGAGGTCTGCTGTGCCATGTGAGTTAGCTTCCTGGCCAGCAGCAGGGATGGAACTTGTTTTGCAGTGGCTGCAGTTTGCTTTACAGTGTGTTGCTTAACCCATTGTGCCACCAGGGAGGGCCCCACCTATTTTAATTTTTAATGACTAAATGCATTATTATATTTTACGAAGCCTTAAATTCTTTAGTCATTTAAAACAATGCAGTTTACAATTTGTTTTTGGACAGATTGGGATGTCTTTAATAACATATTACTTATTAGAAGTGTTTTTCTCACTGTTGGGTGAAAATTCTTACATCAGAGGAAAAAAGAAGTTTTCAACTGCAAATTTTAAAAATTTTTCCTGAGGAAGTTTGAACAATAGAAAATTGGAAGTTACAAAGTGGGAGATATTTTTGATACTTGCCTAATTTTTGTACACATATGAATCCATTGTTTCTGTGTTGAAAATGCTATTTATGCTTACATGGTTTTTAAAAAAACCTTTTTACTTTTTCACACTACAGAAACATATTGCAGAATCAACATTGCTTTTTCAACGTGCTTATTACTCAGTGTGTCATGTTATTCAGGAAATCTCTGTGAAACTTGGTTTCAAGCTGTTTACACTGAAAATGGTTAGTAATTCAGGCTATAGAACAGCTTATAAAAATGGAATCAATAGTCACATAAAAGCATGGTGGAGTCTAATATTAAAGTTAATTTATATAGTATTGTTTTCATAGTGTTGACAGGCTCTTTTAAAGCATAGGTGACTAATGTATGTGCTGACATGTAGTAGATATTAATAAGAAAGTAAATGGTGGCTGATAAAATGGAGTCAACAAAATTTTTTCAAATTTACAGACTAATGGTCCAGGCAAAGAAAATAATTGATGTGAGAAACTTACTGAAAATCTAACTTCTATATTTGGATAATAGAGAATTATTAGAATAATAATAATAGAATAATTCCTTACATGACATTATGAATGTCAGGTGAATTATTTTTTAAAGTTAAAAGGAATCAGAGCAGAACATTATTTCCAAATTATCTTTACACCTAAAAATAGTTTGGAATATTTGCTTTTTGTGTCATCGTTAATCTAAAACCTCTATGCAAATGTTACTACCTGATATTCAAGTGAACATCTTAGATGATCTAACTTGACTGTGGCTTTTTTTCTTTAAGTCCAGTTGGAGTATGGGTAACTTATTATTTTCATTTTTGAGAATGCTAGGTTCAGGAAAAAGAAAAATAAACTTAAAAAAGCTAAAGCCTAGAATGCTTTCTCCTCGCCCCCGACCCCAAACAAAACAAAACTAATTAATGTTGACTCATCCTTCTGAAACTGGCTCAAGTGCCTTCTTAGAGAATCTTTCCTCACCTTAATTAAATCAAAGTCACCCATTATTTGTTTTTAAGGTAAACTTTATATACTCCTTTTTGTAAAATATATTCAACGGAACATTTTAATAACCAGCTCTGTTGTTTTACTTATAATTCCTCAGTTGTGTATGCAGGGCTCCATAAAAGTAGAAATTATGTCAGGTTTTGCTCACAGTTATATCCAGTGACCAATAGCATTTGCAGCATTTAATTGATGTTCTGTTTAACATTTGTTGAATTAGTATTTGGGATCCCAAAGTATAGTAGGGGTTATTGATCCACAGTGACCATTAATGATATTTCTAACTGTGCTTTTCAACTGAATGTGTCCTACCATAACATGATCCTTTTTTGGAAAAGTATTTATTCTTTGCAATATAGAAAAATTATTGAGAAAATTTAAAGCAACAAAAAAATAAGCGACATAACTATTTTTAAAAAGATTTTATTAGAAGAACTGGGATGTAGGCCAGAGGTGTAGGGGTGATGAGAAGATTTACCAGTGAGGAGCAGAGCAGGCAGATCTTGAAATATACTGCTGAGGGGTGCTGCTGAGGTGCGCAGCTGGCAAGACTGGAGATGCCTGCTGCGCCATATGGGTTATCTCCCTGGCTGGGGATTGAACTCAGGCCATAGAGGTGATAGCACTGAGACTTAACCCACCAGGGAGACCCCCACGTAACTATTTTCACTTAAAGTATTTACTAGTTTAAGCTTCCTTTACATATGTTTATTTTCATAAATATTTTCTGTGACTCTAATAGTAAAGTATATAACCCTTAGGATTTAGTTCTTTTACTTACTGTGTTGTAGAGTCATTTCCTATTTGCTACATAGCTCATCATCTTTTACATTAGGTTAATGCATAGTTTTAACTTGACACTTGTGATACTTCATATGCTTGGGATGTTTCCTATTTTAAAAATAGATTTTATTTTTTAGAGCAGTTTTAGCAAATTTGAATGCAAAGTACACAGATTTCCATATATCTCCCTTAGCCCAACCTTCTCAAATATCAACATCCTGTACCAGATGGTGCCTTTATTAAAATTGATGAACCTATATTGACATGTCATTATCACCCAAAGTCCATAGTTTATGTTAGGTTTCATTATTGGTGTTGAATATTCTGTGGGTTTTGACAAATGTGTAATGACATTTATTCACTATTATAGTATCATACAAAATAGATTCACTGACCTAGAAATTTATTCGACCACCTATTCATTCCCCCAAATTCCTGGCAATCACTGATCTTTACAATGTCTCAATAGTTTTGCCTTTTCCACAGTTTTGTAGAGTTGGACTCATATAGTATGTAGCCTTTTCCATATTGGCTTCTTTCACTTAGCAATATGTATTATGTTTTTATGATTCTTTCATGGTTATTTTTAATGATTTGACAGCTTATTTCTTTTAGCATTGAATAATGGTAACATAGGTACATCACGGCTTATACATTCACATACTACTTGCATGGGTGCAAGTTTTGGCAATTGTGAATACAGTTATAAAATCAATGTACAAATTTTTGTGTGAATATAAATTTTCAACTCAATTGTGTAAATACCAAAAAAATCCCTGAATTGCATGATACAAGTATAGTTTATTTGGGTAGAAATTGCCAACCTGTTTGTGATTGTATCATTTTGCACACCCTTCAGCTGTGAGAGTTCCTGTTGCTCCATGTGCTCTCTAGCATTTCATGTTGTCTCTCCTTCATTTACTTTTGCTGTTAACATATAGCAGTAAATAACCCTTTTATTTCTTTGAATAATTTTATTAAAATAGATTAGTAGGGTAATAACTAGTAAGAAGGAAATGAACCTTTTTCTAAGTCTCCTGGTTAAGTGCCAGCTCTTTCTAATTTACATATTATGGTAATATTCATCTCTAGGACTGATTTTCTTTCTAGTACATGCTTCATTGTTGTTTAGAAAACCCCTTAAAAAGGATCTCAGATCTCATCTAAAAATCTCCCTTTTGTAAATATAATAAAACCCTTAGAACTTCAAGTTGATTACATATTAGTAATAAACTTGTGGGGGGTTTTTTACCTCTGACTAAAATTGAATGAAGAAATAATAGTGGGCACATTGTTCTTGGAGTACAACATTAGCTAATATTTGTGGTATTAGTTGATCTCTAAGTATTTGTTGAATACCTATTGTGAACCTTCAGGAAAATTAAGATTTAGGAGTAAAAATGTGAATAAAATAGTGAGTCCCTTCATTCCTCCTGCTATTGTTGCTATTATTTGTATTTTTTAGAAGAGACGTTGGCTGCCATTTCATTTCTCAATGTATAGATACCAAATTCCTTTGAGTAGCTTTTTATCCACTTGAATATTTGATTTTATTATGCATGCAAAAAGTGAATGAGGTATCCAAGCTGAAAGTCTAGGTCTGCAGCCATAATGATTTTTATATATGGAAGACCCAAGACATGGAAAGTTTTGAGATTGTGGTATTTAAATTTGCACAGAGGCTAAGGGCTCTTTTGGGAGAACTATCATTGAGATATTTTCCTCTTTGCGGTTAACTAATATATATCTATGGACTGAGGACACCTAAGCTGTGGGAAAGTGGCAGGAGATACTAGAAACTCCCCAAATCCGGGGAAGACTCCCCATGAGTAGGGGGAGAATGTAGTCTGGTAATCCTGATGACAACAGTCAAGTTTCTTATGAAGAGCTGATTTGGAAAAATAAATCATTGAGTGATATTGTAGTTACTTTTCATAATCAGCCACCCTAGTATCATTTACATACATTATGACAATATTTAGGGAACAGCAACTATTGTTTAAGTGAAAGAATATTACAATAAAAATCTGCAATATTGAGAGGCCAGGTTTATTGTGTTATAACACAACTATACATCAACTATGTAGTTTGAAATAATATTGAGGGAAGTACATCATATCTTAGGAAATTACTTTTAGTCTGTCTAACATAGAACAGTGGTCATTGTCAGATAACAAGTTGTTTTTCTCTCTCTTTTGTTTTTATAAGCAAACATATGCAGGATCCACCACTGTAGATATGATAAGCATCCCAAGGTTTTTTTTTTTATCACTGAAAGGGATCTGAATTTCCATGATTTCATGGATGGGTGCTTGGCCCTTGCTCTGTAACTCAGTTATATCAATACACCACTTGAAAATGGTTGCCATGGATCATCACTGGTGGCACAGGGGTTAAAGTCTCAGCACTATGAAGCTATCCCAAGCCATTGCATTGTGAGTGATTCCCAGCCCAGGAGCTAACCCATATGGCACAGCAGACCTCTCCTGTCTCCCCTGTTCTCTTCAGCAGTGTATATCAGTAGATCCACCTGTTCTGCTCCCTGCTCTCACCCCATGCACCTCTGGCCTACACCTCAGTTCTTGTATGCATAAATAAAAATAAATCTTAAAGAAAAAAGGTTGCCATGGAGGAAGGAAAGTTCCAGAGTTGTGGCACTGGAGCTTTGATGGAATGTGAGTGTGGTATATTCACATATGGAGGTATGAAATGGTACTCCCCAAATTACACAGTTATGTAATATAGTGGCAAATCAATAAACATAAATAACAGAGGGGGAAAGTCATCCTATGTGGTACATTCAGAAAAAATGTATGCCACAATGGAACCAAAAGGGTTGCCAGACATGGTATCAAGTGTAAGAAGTATAGTGAAATATTGCCTATTTTTGTGATAATGATTTTAAAGTCTTTAAGTCTGACTTTGAAAGAGATTCAAATCTTTTTTCTCATCTTTGGGAATGATTTCATATTGCACACATGGACTATACTTGTAGTCCAACATTGTGTTCTGACTTTCAGTTGATGTTGGTGATCTACATATGCTGCTGTTGAATATCCTCCTTTGGGAATTATTTTTGAAAGAATTTTCAACTCAGGCATTTATACAATATAATTACAAGAATTTCAATTAATCCATAATTATGTGTGATATTATGATAAGCATGCACACTCACTGGTTTCACTTTCATTATAAACTGCAATTATATTAGGCAGTGTCAATGTAATTTTACTTTCTCATCATATCATATTCCTTTTCTGAAAAAAAAATTGAAAGCTAAATAAAAAAAATGTCTACTTTATAAGTGACTGTAACTTTTTTCTTTCACAACTCCCTTCTTTTTGACCCCTCAGGGTATCAAAATACTTAGTTACTACTTGTTTAAATTGTTAAAATTTTATTTTTAATTTATTTTGTGGATTTGGGGAATCAAGAAAAGTAAGTGGTTTGTCTTAATTTATTTCAGTTCAGTAAAATTCACTCAACCTCTGCCTAATATTAAGTAGATAATCAACAGTGAGATTAAAAAATAATGCAATAAATCATTTACTTCTATGGAGGTCAAAGTAATTTTAACTTCAATTTTTAATGTAAATTTAAAATTTCATATATTATCTAAAACCATTACTATCACCATAGTCTGAGCAATTTTCATCTCCTGCTGGAATACTAGAAATAGTCTTCTAAAGTTTTTGTTTTTTTTAAATTTTCATTTATATATGCATATAAGAACTGGTGTTTAGGCCAGAGGTATCAGGGTGAGAGGATTCACCAGAGACAGAGTGGGGAACAGAACAGGCGGATCTACTGGAATGCACTGCTGAGGGGAGCAATGAGCAAGATAGGAGAGGTTTGCTGCGCCATGTGTGTTAGCCTCCCAGCCTGGGATTGAACTCAGGCAGTGGTCGCTGAGACTTGACCCCTACACCACCAGGCAGACCCAGTCTTCTAAGGTTTTTATTGCATACATCTATTTGTTACTAGAATGATAATTTATAACATAAAATTTGATCAAGTTATACTTGCTTAAAACTCATCTACGCTATAGTTGGATTCCCATAAAGTCATTCTCAAGTTCTCTGTAATAAGACCTCTCTTATTTCTCGTAATCCTCTCCCCTTCTCCATTTGCTATAGTCATTGCTGGACTTTTTTCCATTTCATCTTATGTGGAAGTTCTCTCTTATCTCCACCAATTTCAGCATATAGCCTCTTGATATGCGTGCATTCCTCTATCTTTTTGCTGGTATACTGTTCATGCATAAGTTCTTTTTTTCTCAAAGAGAATTTCTTAATTCCCCATAGAAAGGTGATTGAGATCTCTTGTTTTATATCCTCATAGTTACCTTTTATAATATTTTTCACATAACTTAATTTGTTTAGTATATAATTTCCTTTAAGTATTTTATTTATTTTTTACTTGAAACAATATTGTTCTTATAACATTATATGGGTTTCAGGTATAGTCTTTTAAACTATACAATCTGAATATACTCTTTCATGTTTACTACCAGAATTCTAGTTTCTTATAACAGAATAAGACTGAACCTATTACACCTCATCTACTTATTGGCATACTGGTATAAAGGAAATTTATGATTCTTTTAATTGTCACATTTTAAGATTTGAAGTACATTCCGATGCAGGAAATGGTTCACCTTTGCATTCTCAACTCTTATATTAAATGTTCAGTTTTTTCTTAAGTATCACTCACTAATTCCACTCCTGGAAACTGCTAATTAAATAATCTTCTAAAAACATATAATTAAATTAAATGATGACTTCCAATATCGTCAGTGAAAGATAATCTCTAATTTTAAGAGGATTGTGGGAAAGGGAGTGGCTAAACTTGACAGCCCACTCATAGTGTGAGATCAGTTGACTTCTTTCTCTTTAGAATGTCTATGAACATTTCAGGAGCTGGGAGCTTAATTCTTTTTATTCATATAGTTTCCCAGTTCTTAAGAGAGTTCATAGGAGAAGCTGTTATATTTTTCATTGAAATGAATTCATTTTTTACTTTGTTACAATCACATAAAGCATTAACATACTATGTATGTCATAGAACATCTTTGAACTGAGAAATTCATGTGGAAGCACAATATATTAAATAGTCTAAAAAACTCTTAAAAAGGTTTACTACTCAAGTTCTACCTCTCTCTTTCCCACTTTCACTCCCTTCTCCCTCACTATCTATTCTGTGACTCAAGGCCTAATGTCTTGACCTATTTCTCTGTCTTTTGCACTTATTGAAGCACATCTACAGGGCTGCTACATTTATAGACATGCCTAGGAGAGATTTGACTGCTAAGTATTCTAGAAATGATTAATTTCAGGTACAGTCAGTACCATTGATTCATCCCATGATTATAGCAATAGATATTTCTAATTCATCATGTTCTTGCATCTTGACTATAAGGTCACATAAACTCTGATTAATTTTCAACATGTATTCCAATAGTCACTTGTATGAATTCAGAGTTATTTCATAAAGAAAAGCCTATATGCCATTTATGATTAAATAAACTCCCACATTATATATTAGGTGAAGCAATGTATATTGATGTTAACTTGCCCAAAACCATGCTGAAAGTTAGTGGAATCTCTCCATTATCCTCCATTCTTCTACAATAAAATCTCCACCCTTTCATGCCTTTAGAAAGATATTTCTTAAATATTATTTTAGGGAGATAATATGATTTACTTGATAACACATATATTTTCAAATATCTTTGTAAGTGTGTATGTGTGTATATATTATTTTCAACGTTGATAAATTGGACAACCCATGGAAAAAGATAATATAAAACAATATGCTTGGGGCATATTATTTTCTCCCAATTTATTTGGAAAATACATACCTTTTATTGCATACTGAGTTTTTTTTTATCTCAGAAGTAGGACTTGTCCAGCTCAGTGTCACTACTAAATGATGAGTAAAATATAAATTAACAAATTATAAAATAATCCCTTTCCTCCTCATCTGTTAAACTTCTGGTGCATAAGAACTTCTACTCTATAAAACTGTTGTTCCTGAATCAATTTGCTGAATTAGATTAGAATTGCAGTAGTTGGAGAAGTATGTGACATTAGGGTCAGAAATAGGAACTATAATGGAATTTTAGGGGAATGGTTTGTTTTTGTGAAGATCTAAAACTTGAAAGCATTGAAAGTGATTTCAAAGTGATTTTAAGCCAGAATAATAGATTTTCTGTTTCATTTCCTAAAAGCTTTGGCAGAAATTTAAAGACTTACAGCTCTCACTGAACTTTACCTTGGTCTTTAAATGTAATGTCCTAATGTGAATAATCTTGGGAACATAAATATGTTGACAGCTTAATGCTCTGACATTCTATTCTCATTGTCTGATTTTATTTTATTTTTTGCCGCTGATGCTTGAGCATAATAACAGCCACTGCTTTAGAAAGGCATTTTATTCAAAACCCACAAAAGGCTATTTTGCATTAGGGAATTAAAAAGCCATTCACTTTAGAAAATAGAGAACCAATTTGATTTTAAAATGATTTTCCCAAAGCCCCTATCACATTTAAAAGAAGGATTTCTATAGGGAATGTTTGGTAAATTATCACATAAAATATTTACAGAAACACCAGACTGCATCTATTTAGTAATATAAGAATTTAGTAAGACTTTACTTAATAACTTCTACAAGGAGTGAAAGAAGTAGATTTTGAATAGTCACAAGGGAGCAATACAATATCAATGATTTGATTGATAGGTTGACAATCAACTCTTGAAATAATTATGTTTGTAAATAGAATACATGAAGAATTCATCAGCAATTCTGTGATGTAGTAATGCGTACAAAAAGCTAATACAGTGAGTGTGGGCATAACAATTTATTTTCTGCAGTATTATTCAAAATGACCATATTATTTGGAAATTAATAATAAATGTATTACACAATTAGTATATCCTCTTTATAGGACTTTTCTTAACAACCATGCATTTTATATCTCAGTTTCTTGGCTTTATTTGCAGTAAAACAATAATTGTAAGGGTTTTTATAAATTGCAACAGTCGTTTTCTAGTGTCTTTAAAAAATAACCTTTATTATAGAATTGATATGTAATTAAATTGTAGTGTTGTAGTACAGGAAGTATTCCAAAATTTTGGGGAAAATTATATAAGGGGTAGTGTCCAATGCACCTAAGATTTTTACCTTTTTCAAATTCATGATTAGGGGCTCAAGGAACATTTCCCACCTCTATTTGACCTCTCATTTGACCAGAAGAGTGACCACCATGAAATCAACAGAGATTCAGGGAAAAGCAAAATTACTGTTCCACAAACTGCTCTTACTAACCCTCTTTTTCAGTCTAGTTTATAATGACAATTGAGGAATGCATTACTATTTTTTTAAAGGAAAAAATTACTAGATTGATAGAAATTAGGAGATAATTTGACATTTAAATTATATAACTGCTTTAATGCCTTTCTAATTTCTCAGAAGTCTTTTTTATCAAAAATCTTGAAATCTTGATTTGTTAAGTAGAACATAATAAGTTTGGTCTAATAGTAAACATGCTATTGTAAGTGATATGTAAAACATTACCATTGTGTTTGTACTACAAGAAATGAAAAACTAACTTTAGAATCAGACATATCATTCTAACTTGGATTCTAGTTTCACCACTTTTTAATTGTAAAGTCCTGTGTAACCTACTTATTATTTCTAAATTTGTGTTTTCATTTTTGTAATTGGGATTAGTAGTATATTTAAGAGGTTGTGTGAATATTTTATCACAAACTGGTATTTCATTGTCTCTTTTGAAAAGGCATCCAGTAAGTGGTATTTCCTCTTGCTATTGCTGTTATTATTTATTAATATTCACATAAAATAATGCTGAATTACTAAATTCTTCCATTTTCACAAATAGCCTCTGTAATGGAATTGGGACTTAACTTGCTCCATATACGTACACATATATATAATTTACATAAAAGTACGTAAGAGTGATGGTATGGATAAACTTATGATTCATATGCGAAAGACCAGAAATAAGTGTTGGTCAGGATGCAGAGGAAAAGGAACCCTCATACACTGTTAGCAGAATATAGACTATTCTGCCTGTATGGGAAACAGGATGAGGGATTCTCAAAATATTAATAATAAATCTACCTGGCAATTCCATTCTTAGATATCTATCTGAAGAATACAAAAACACTAATTCAAAGGGACATATGCACTTCTATGTTCATTGCAATTGCTACATTATGGAAACAAACTAAGTGCCCCCAAATAGAGGAGTAGATTAATAATATGTGGTGTATATATTGGCATACTACTTAGCTATAAAAAAAGTATTAACTCTTGCCATTTGTGACAGCAAGGATAGAACTGGAGGGTATAACATTTAGCAAAATAAGTCAGAAGGAGGAAGACAAATACCAGGTAGTTTTATTAATATGTGGAATATAAAGGAAAAAAACAAGCAAAAAAATCAAATCAGAGAAAGCCAAGGCAAAACAACAACAAAAACCAAAACCCTTGATATTTAACTGTAATATTCAGGATACCATGGAGGAGAGGAAAGTTAGGGTACAAGGTGGGAAAGAGCACAGTTAACTATGGTGGAGGACTGTGGGTGCCTTGGTGAGGATGTGGTGTGGTAACATACATCTGAAGAGGTATGATCCTGTATCTCTGAATTAAAGCTTATATTGGCTTACAGCGCTGTATATAATTCATAATTCAGGGTTATAAACCAATATAAGCTTAATAAAAATTATTTTAAAAATTCAACAAACAAAATTAGGGCACTAATCTGCTTAACACTTCTTTAACTCCTCTTATCTACAAATAAATTCCAGACATTTTTCAGGGCCTGCATTGCTTTGTCATCTTGGTTCTTCACTTTCTATTTATATATTTCTTTATTCAGTCACTTGTCTATACAGTTATTACCTGTTTATTTAATAATTGCACAGATATGTTTTGATGATCTATTATGTGCTAGGTACTATACTAGGTATTGGGAAAAGATCAATGAGTAAAACAGAATGCTGCTATAATTTTGTGTGTTCTCATAGAAGTTGACATTCGGAGTGATAGATGATAACAAAAGTGATGAATATGTTACCAAAGTCATGAATAAATTTATATGGGAACACTGAAAGAGAATACTTAGATGTAATTATTGAACATTACTGTTATGACTATTCTATTGTATTTTTCTTTAGGTATAAAATGCTGCAAATTCTACTTGTTGATGTTATTTGAATATCTTATTTTTTCTAAAAATATCAGAGATTCTAGATTTTGGCCACATAGTCTGTGGTAGAATTCTAGAGGCTGCAACTGAGATTACTTTGGTGCTTTTCATTTGTATTTTACTTTTGAATATTATAACTTGTAAACAGAATTCCTGTAGTTTATAAACAAGATTAATAATTTATCTATTAAAAAGTAGATTTTTTAGAAACTTTTATTGGAAATTCGAGATTTATTTAAATTTTTTTTTCTCATCTGAGTGTCAAGAAGTTTTGATTCTTATTATTTTACACATAACTGAGTTTTGCCTATTTTGTTAAGTTTTTTGCTCTTAACTATTGTTATTTGCATTGTGGTTGGAGTATGTATTTTGTGTTATTTTTGATCTTTTGAAAAATTTTTTAGATATCCTTGTGGATTAATTAAAACATTAAATAAACAGAACTAACTGAATTATTAATATATTACATTAAGATTTTAAAAATATTTCATGGTGATTAAAAATGACAGCCAAATAATTAGATTGATTTGAAGTTTTCATAGAACTAATATTTTCCCAAAACAGTCATAATATTTTATTTATATTGCTTAATATGAAAATGATATAAAAATACAAGGACTCAATTAATGAATGTCTTAAGAACAGTATAGTTTACCTTTTATAACTATTTTATTTGTTTTTTTAAGAGATTTATTTATGCATATAGTGTAGGCCAGAGGTGTGGGTGGGGGGAGAGGTTAAGAGGATTAACCAGAGACAGAATGGGGAGCAGAACAGGGAGCAGCAGGTGAGACAGGAGAGGTCTGTTGCACCATGTTGGAGATTGAATTTGGGTCATTGCAATGATAGTGCTGAGACTTACCCCTAGGCCTCCTTCATAGGTATTTTAGAATACTTTAGTGGTAACCATAATCATGATCTCAGAAGCAATGTCTAGAGGAAAGACCTATATAAGTGCAAAACAGTTTTCAGAGTGCCAGTTTGTAAATAATGATAAAATATAATTGAAATAAATACTGACCGTGTACTTTTGATAAAACTATCAGGAAAAATTAAGGTTTTCTGTGGCTTGTTTATCTGAATATATTACATATAAAATGAATTTTGCAGTAAAATTTTACTTTAAGAATCCAATATCCTCAGTATTAATTTTTTTGGATTTTAATTAATGGAGCGCCTCTGACTAAAACATTTACATTTATATATCTCTGTGGAACATATCCCTTGAAGAGTCAAATATAAAAACATAATTAGTCTTTTGCTTGTGGTGTAAATTTGAAGCAAAATTGTGTGATGTTCTGAAGAGAGAAATTGTATTGAAGAAATTAGTGAAGATATTTAATTCAGATAGATAAACAAGACAATTTTGTTAATCTTTTAAGTTCTTTGTGGAAAGTATATCTGTGATTTCAATTCATAGGATACTTTAAAATAGTCTTCAGAAGTCAGCAGAGAAAGTTGTAATGCTAGAGTTGTTAAAAGTCTGACTGGGTAAACCAGTTGGGAATAGAGACCATATAATGAGTAATAATCTTTCGAAATAATGGTCAGGATGCCCTAATGAGACATTTCCATTTCCACAGTCTCTGAACCCTGTAGCTTCATTGGACAAAACAAGAATTTTGTCAGTGGGAGTTATATGGTGATATCCCATGCATTGCTTTGAAATTCATGGGCCAGTGACCTAGCCAGCAGGGTAATGATGTGTAAAGGCAATTGAAAGCCTAATAAAATTGGGCTTCTGTGTATAATGGAGCCAAAATATAATTTTATTGTCCACTCTAAATTGTACATTGCTTAGAGATGGATCCATATACTACTCATTTAAATAAAAGTTAATTTGTTTCTGGAATAAATGTTTCATTGATCAATGTCCATTTTCATAATGACTGTGAATAAAAATAACAGAAATTTAAATCCTAACACTGCTAGCAAAATTTAGTTGAGAATGATTCATCTTGATAATTTCACTTTTAAAATAAATACATAACTTATCAAAGCCTAAATGGCAGAATTTTTACCTATATGTTTATTTAATTCTGTCAGGCTATAATTTAAATTTACTCCTTTGGACCTTGTGTGCATTTTAATAAAATAAAATCTGTTTTCCTGGACATTTTGATCAAGTAATGTGGTACTGTTCTCTGGGTCAATGTTCAGAAATTTGTTCATTTTTTTATTAATTTGCCTGTTTTCTTACCAAAATTTTTCTTCATAGGCAGTTATTTCACAAAATCAGAATTTTTCTTTGTAGACTTTTTCATAATTTCAAATATCTCAACAGTATAATAAAACTCTTAATACTTTTACTCAGATCCAACATATGTTTATATTTTGCTTCATCTCTATTTATTATTTGCTAATATACACACACCCCACAGAAGCTCACATGAAGTGCTAATAAAATAATATATTTCCCTAAAATTTTTTGCAAGTTAATTGGAGATCTAGTGTTTACTTACCACTAGATACTTCAATATATGTTTCCTAAGAAGGATATTCTCTTTAATAGCCACAGTATAATGTTGCATTAACAACACCACTGACAAATGGGAGTTGTGGAGCAAACTGTATAATGCAGGCTGCTGTTTGAAGAGCAAAATCCTGATGTTTTTATTTATAGAAGAATTATCTAGCATCAGTTATAAGGGGAAGGAGGACAAAGAGAAAAGGGAGGGGGGAAACTAGAAAACATGTTATGTCATCTATATTTTCAAGGGTCGTGAGTCTGCTCCAGACACTTCTCATAGGCTTGATGACTTGGTATTGTAATTGAGCTCAAGCCCTAGATCCCCACCCATGGTTTCAATCTCATCAACAAGGTGTTCCACTGATCAGCTTCTGGGGTCCCTTGTTAGGTCAATAGCCCTCCAGGCATTCCTGGGCAACCTCAAGATGCATACCCTTCCCAGGGTGATCAAGTTTCTTCTCTTGATTGATTTGAAAGACACCTTGCAGGGTTGGGCTCCTAGAACTGATTGATTGACTGGGCAGTTCTGACCTTTATAAGAATGCAGAACTGCAGGTAACAAAAATGGTGGCTGAACAGGCCATGTAGGATTAGCAGACCACAGTATAAATTTTAAGTAAGAAGTTTTATACTGACATAGTATTATCTAATCCATATTATATATGAGAATTTTCATGTTAATTTCCTTAATGCCCTTTTCTGGGATCAAGCATTTAATTTAGTTATCATGTCTCTTAAATATTTTTTAATTGGCTTCCCTCATTCTTTCTTGACTTGTATTTTGAAGAAGACTGGCAGAATTTCCCTCAATTTAGGTTTGTCTGAGTTCCTGTATGATTAGATTCAATTTATGAATTTTTGGCAAGAATTTTATAAAGCTGACATCATGGACTTTTCATTATGTGTTTTAAGGAGGCACAGTGTATCCGTTTGTGCCAATATTAGTGATGTTAACTTTGCTATGATGTTAAAATCTTTTTATTTTAATTTTTAAATACATATATTAAGATTCTATATCCTTTTATACAAACTTTTGTTCATCTATGGTATCTAATAATGCTTTTTCTAGTTTCATAATTCCTTCTCTATGTATTAGTTAACATTCTATTCTATGGGAGAAAGTTTTTTTTCTCTTTCCTTTAGTTATTCATATATGTATATTTATATGTTTGTATATAAGATAAGATCTCTCCATTGTTTTCATAGAATCTTATTATATTCCATAGAAACAATCCTTTGCTGTAGTTATTTGCTTTGGTACTTAAATTGTATCAGATTTGGGCAATGGGACCATTCAAGTTGCTTTCTGTGTCTTTTTGATAGATTTCTTCCACTTTTAGGCTCAAGATATGTCCCAGGGTTCATCTTCTGTTTTCCCTACCCTAGTCTTTAAGTTAGCTATTTTGATAAAAGTGGTCTACTTTTGTTTAGTGGATAATGGTATTTTTGAATCCAAGTTTGGAATTAGTATGCTAACTGCCACTGGTGTATCATTGCTTCCAGCCCTATTGGTGAAATAAATCAAACTATCTGAAACACATGTTTGATATCATTGCTTTAAGAACTACTGAGTGAACAGGACTGTATATCTGTATGTAGGTATAGGAACAGGACTGCGTTTCTGTGTAAATACACTAAGATATTTAGTTTCTGTCTCTCTGGGGATAAATTAACAGATAGATAGATGGATGATAGATCAGTATCATTTTGGGTTGGCTTAAACCTTTTGATAATAATGCCTCAGCTGAAAATGTCTGAAGGCACTGACTGAGCTCCTGTGAGTTTCCTGTAGACATTTCTCTTTTTAAGTCAATATTATGACTGGATTAGCCCTTGGGTTCTTATTATTATTGCAAGATGCCCTTTATCAATAACAATGAAGAAACTGAAGAATTAGAGGCTTACTGCTAATAAGACCTGGATATTAAATACCATGTCTAGGCTATAGTAAGGCTCTAAGTTAGTACAGGGACCTGGGTTGCTGAGGCTGAGGGTGGGAGTTGAGGGGTTATTTGACTTACTTCTTATTGGTGAGTTTGAATCATTTGATGTCCCATCAAATCCAGTCACTCAACAAACCTTGAATTACTGTCTTGGACTTATCTCATTAAAGACTTCTGATCAACTCAGGTTTCCTTCTCTGTTCTTTAGGAAATTGCTAAGCGGGGAGAATGTCATTAAGACAATCATGGGAATTACTTTTGTTGTGTTTTCCTCCTTTTTAATGATGACAGTTCTATGCTTTTTTTTTTTTTAACTCGGTACCTAAAAACAGTAACCACAATCTATATTGTCCTAGCTAGTAAATTTTTTCATGGAACATAAAATTAAGTATTAACTAGTTTGTCATTTTGGAATAAAAGTCATGTAAGAATTTTTAAACAATTGTTTAATAAAAGAATGAGCTGCTAATTTGTTAATGTGAAATCCATGTTTTGGATTACAATATTCTTTCATATATTTTATTGACAATAAAGCACTAAGCACCCCTAATTGTCATACAAGTGGATCAGAGAGAGAATAAATTATTTGTCTGATTTATTCAAACAAAATTTAAAAGTACCAAATTCAAATTTCCCTTGGTGTCTTTCTTTTTTTGTTAGAAGGTGCATTGCTATTACATGTGCTTCAGTTTAGCAAAGATAGATGATACTAGCTAGCATGCTGCTTGTTTTATTTATACAACAGTATGTTTCAGGAAGAAAGGTGTAACATGTTACCTTGTGTATACAGAATCACTTAAGACTATACATATGTAAATACACTACCTCAGATTTGTATTGCTGTTATAAACTTGGATTTGTTCAGATGATATTAGTGTGTAAGCACTAATGTATTCCATTTCCAAAATACTGCCATTTAAATATTCAAATATTCACACATTCATCAAACCATTAAGCAATATTTATCTCCTTTATTAGCAGTGTTTGTGGGCTGCAGCCTTTCCAACATGTGCCATTTGGATCACATTTGGAACACTTATTAGATAGACTGTTAAATTCATTCTGCTCTTTTCTTCAAATAGGCATTGTATTAAAGTAGGTTTATTTATAACTAATAATTGTAAATTCTTTAATAATTTATTTCTAATTGGTAAATTATGGTTTTAACTAGTAACCTTTGGGGGAAAAAAGAAAAAAATAGGTATTTTGTGAAATCAGAAGGATATTTTGATACTTCATACTAAAGATATGTAGGTGCTGCTGGTGGTGCAGCAGGGTGCACGCCACTCCGAAGCATCTGTTGCACAGGAGTGCGAGTTTGATCCCAGGTCAGGGAGGAGACCCACATGGTGCAGCCGACTTCTCCTGCCTTGGCCACTGCTCCCCTCAGCAGTGTATTTCTGTCAGTCTCCTTGTTCTGCTCCCCACTCTGTCTCTAGTGAATCTTCTCACCTCCCGCGACTCTTGCCTGTACCCCAGCTCTTGTATGAATAAATAAATAAATCTTAAAAAAATAAATAAAACAAAGATATGTAGGTGGAAGTCACTCATGAACTATTGAATGAGTAAGACATAAAGATCAAATTTTCTTACTGGTTTAGATGTCTATCAAAAGAATATTCTGGGGCCTCCCTGGTGGCACAGTGGGTTAAGCAATGCACGATGAAGCAAACGACAGCCACTGCAGCACAAATTCGATCCCTACCGCCGGCCAGGAGGGGACCCACATGGCACAGCAGACCTCTCCTGCCTCACCCACTGCTCCCCTCAGTAGTGTGTTTCAGTCAGTCTGCCTGTTCTGCTCCCCACTCTGTCTCTAGTGAATCCTCTCACTGCCCTGGACTCTGGCCTGTACCCCAGCTCTTGGTTGTATAAATAAATAAATCTTTTTTTAAAATTCTGAATAAAATTTATAAGTTATAGTATATTGTCTGCTCTCTGCTTAGACTATACTAGATTAGCTATTATAGTATGTCATAATCATTTCTGAGGTCTGTATATAGAATAATGGTATTGATGACAATTATGGTGCTGACAATTGCGTATCAGGTTAGATTAAGTTATTTCTATAATAACATTTTCAATCACTTGCATTCCCCTGTGAGTTATTAAGTTGTAAATGGGGGAAGAATTATATCTGATAGCCTAAAGCTACCAGTAATAGTCTGTTTTATGTGTGCAGTCATGGAGACATATTTGAATCAATTGTGTGTCTCATCAGAAAAATAAATGTTTACAAGGAGGTATCCTTTGGTGAGATATTTGTACACAAGGATATTAATTTTACTTTTGGATTCCTACTGCTTGGTATATAGTAGTTATTAAGTTATATTTGAATGTATGAATGTATATACAGATAACAATGTAAATGTGTTTAGAAATTCTGACTTTGTATTGGATAGAAACTGTTTTATATATTTTATTTATTTATATCCCATTAACTGTTATCAGGAAGAAATTTTAAATAGGCCTATATTTTGAAGCTTAACAACCAATGATTCCTTATTTTTAGCTATTTTTTTACCTAATTTTATTATAATATAGTATTTAAGAAGAAAATGAATGGAAATAGCTGGAGACTAGGCTAGAAGATTGACTTTAAATAATAGACAAATAATTACTTAACTACAACTGTATTAAATAAAATGAGAAAATTACATAGTATACAAAGAGAGTATATAGTCTGTACATGAATGTAATGAAATTGTACCTGAGAAAGTAACTTTCAATATGAACATGAATTAACCAAATGATGGGTTTTGGGGAAGAAAGGGTGATTTTTATTGAAAAAAAAGAAACCATGTTAAGTTCTGAGCTTCGGAAAGACTGGCAAAAATCCCACTGTAGTTGGAGCATGGTTTATGGAGAACACTGTGAAAGTGTGTAAAATTGGAATAGAAAAAGGAAATACGATATGTGGCTAGTGTCAAAAGCCATGTTAAAGATTTGGGCTTTTCCATAGGGATTTTGTGTTAGTATTTTGAGAGAAAGGAGATTGACACTATAAAATTATATTTTTATGTATTTATGTATACAAGAACTGGGGTGTAGGCTAGAGGTGTAACTGGGGCAGGAAGGTTGTGTGAAGGACTCACCAGAGACAGAGTGGAGAGCAGAACAGGCAGATTTACTGAAATACACTGCTGAGGGGAGCAGTGGGCAAGACAGGAGAGGTCTGCTGCACCATGTGGATTACCCCCCGGGCTGGGAATGCAACTCATGCCGCAGTGGCTGCTAGTGCTGAGACTAACCTCTGTGTCACCAGGGAGGCTCCTTAAATTACCTTTTGAAAGCAATATTCAGAAGACTTGATGGGAAGGTCCTTGAATAGAGCCTTGGCAATTCCTGATCTTAAAGATAGCTTGGTGAAAGTAGTGGCATGGAAAAAGAAACACTGTAATAAATTTAGGAGGCCTCATTTAAACTGTTGGTTTTAATGTTGGTTATAATAAATTAATAAATGGGTGTATTAATTCTATGTAATCGTGAAACAGTATGTAAAACTTTGACCATGGACAAATTATTCATAGGTAGAAAGGATTTCCTTTTTTGTGTAGATGTGTCTTTGAGAAATTAGATCAGTGGACCCCTTTAATTTACTTAAAGTAATTACTTAATTTACCTAAAGTTTAGGTGGCAGTCATTGGTATAGAATTCTTTCAAGTTCTTTAAGAAAGAAAGAGGGGGTGAGAGAGAGAAGTAAACACTGGAAATCAGTCAGGGGCCTGGAGAATGGATTGGCCACTGCAGGAAAATAGGACTCCCTGTAGAATTTAGATAGCAATCAGTGGGGTGAGCTGTCACAATTCCAGAAAAGTAGATTTTAAGGGGAAAGAACTTTTCATTGATGAATGCTGAAGGGAGAGCAAGGAGTAAAGAGATGAGAATATCCTTGCTTACATTTCAGAGAATCATGGATTTAGGGAAGTCAAAATGTAATTTTTGAAGTCTTATGGAAAAGATTTTTAAAAATAGTAGTATTGCAATGTAATATGCTAATCATATTTTGTCAAGGATTTCTTTATGAGAATAAAGTCTAGAGACACATTTTTATTAAAAAATATATTTTAAAAGTGAAGAAATTGCAGAGTTTTGCTCTCTTAGTTGTAAACTGAAATTTAAAAGAGTACTGAAAATGTTTTATATCAAAACCTAGTTCAACTTCTCTTATTCAAACATACCAATTTCTAGGCAAGATAGACAGTTTGCTGCTTGAGCTGAAGCTCTGATATGAATTCAGGGTTGAAAGGGTCCTATTTTTCAAGGCATGTCATTCAGTACAGAGTCAAATTTATACAATGCATGCCTTGCCATAGATTAGGAAAGACACCTCATTTTGACTAATTCATTTTCTTTAGACAGGTAGAAACATTCCTCAAAGAAAAAAAGGCACATCCTCTAAAGTCATGTACAATTATTCTATTTTAGTGATATATTAAATTACTATAAACCTAATGGGATAGAAATAATCTATTAATAGGTTGTTACACGAAATAAAATGAAAGCATTCTTACTTATAATTGAAAATATAGTGCCTACTAGGAAACTATTTAGAGATAATAAGTTTGATTCTTCAGCAAAACATCCCACTATTTGTTATTTTATACAAAGAATTTGTGGTTTTTTTTTTAAATAAGAAGCTATTTGTTTAATTTATAAAAGACCGTGGCCAATTATTGGGACATGTATGTATAATAAGGAGCTTTGCTATTCACTGGCATATGTCCTTGGGTAAGTCACTCATTCTGTTTGAGGCTTCGTCTTCTAAAACAGAGGTATTAAAGTGGTATAAATATGTAGATGATGATGACTGTGAATGTAAAGACATTTCTCTAAAAAGCTAAGGTGAAGTTGGTAGTAAATCTGGTGTGGGAGGGTAGGGGTAGGATGAAAGATTCAATTATTTTTTTTAAATATAATTTATTGATATATATTTTACATCATTGTTCATTTTTGTACAATATTTGCTTTTTCCTCTCAGGAGCAGTACCCATAGAATTCCCATCAGCAGTTCACCATGCACCATCACCATAGTCCCTTGTGCACTCTCGATTCTTTAAAAACTGCTTACTTAGAAATCTTACAAGATTCAAAGGTAAAAGCCCTGGCTCAGACAAAAAACTACTCGTGCAGTTAGTTTCCCTCTGCTTCAAATTGAATGAGAGAAAGTGCTATGATTGTCAAGAGAATACTCTCTTTTCCAGAATGGGGGCATAGGGAAGGATGCTGATGCGACCTAGAAGGCTGTGTATCCTTGTCAGAGATAGTAAATTTAGATAAATGATACTGACGGCTTTGGTTTGTGAATCCAGAGTTGCCCTGCACAGCCCCATGCAGACAGACCCACACTGAACAGAAGGTAACAAACATATGTTCACTCATTTTCCTATCTTGATTATTTCCAAGATTTATCACTTTGGGATGTTGGGGCAGCTTTGTAGAGTTCAAAGATTGTACATCCCTTCAGAAATTATTCACATTTAAAGTCCTTAAATTCTGTCAATAAATGTATTAGCAACTTTCTCTCTGCCTTCAAACTGATCAGCTTTCTTGTACACATCCCTCGCTTTACCCATCCTACTTTGAGTTACTCCTCCACTGTTTAGTCCCTCTCTTTCAAAATTCTTGGAGAAACAGCATAAAATTGACACTTGTGAAACTTGCTGGTTTTCAAAAAAAATTCTACAATTTGACATTCTGCCAAATTTAATTTAATAGCCCTGTCAGTTCTCCATGTTCTTTCTGTAGCAGTTGGCACTGATTATCTTTACTCTCTTGAAATTCTCTCCCCTTAGCGTCCAACATATTATGTATCCTTTTATTCTCCAACCTGTCTGAAGTTTATAGTCTGTCTCTTATTTACCCAATTTGGCAAGATTCATGTTTCTTAGATTTACCTATACTATTTGTTTGCTTAATTTACATGTTTTAATTGTAATCTCTTTATAGATTAGCTCTTAGTAGATATCTCAACCTTTGTCAGCATAAGTGATTACTAAATAATTAAAAATCTATTTTGGTAGTGAACTTCAGTTTGATTGGAAAGTTCTTGAATATCAAAACTTAAATTGAAATTTCATAACATCACTCTAATGACCAATTTTTCCTCCACAGCATAGAAATATCTATTGAGAATAAAAACTAAATTAATTTATCATTATTAAAGTAACAAAATTTAGTGTGTAATCATGAAAATATAAAGGCTATCATAAAAAGACTAATAATATCAGATAATATTAAACATTTGACTCTATAATAGGCATTTTACTAAAAATGCTTTATGTGTTAATGTTATTTATTTCTCACAGCACTACAAAGGAAATGCTAATATCATTTCTACTGATGGAAAACCAAAAAGGCTATTTGCTTCAGGTCACATAATTATTTAGCGGTAAATATGGGATATCAAGATACCTAAAATCCCTCTTCTTGACAACTACCTTGTCCTCAG
The DNA here is from genome assembly GCA_019455555.1 of Galemys pyrenaicus. Taxonomy (NCBI): domain Eukaryota; kingdom Metazoa; phylum Chordata; class Mammalia; order Eulipotyphla; family Talpidae; genus Galemys; species Galemys pyrenaicus. Next base: position 6,163,936 of record JAGFMF010011644.1, on the reverse strand, counting down.
TGATAACAAGAATAAAAATTAAGTTCATCTTTCTCCAGCCTTCCTTGTACATGCTACATCACTCTGCCTAATAAAAGTACTCTCCTGGATACATGAGACAAAGTAAGATTTTCTTATATTCATCTTAGTCAGCACTTGGAAGTTCTGTTCCAACAGTTCATACCCCTTGATGCTGTTCCTAACTTCAGCTAGGGACAGTCCTTCCTTTGTACTACTCACATTAAGTCCTGTCTCAGTAGGAGGTACTACCTTTAAGTAGGTCTTGGGTGAGGAAAATATATTAAACAGGCTGCATTTCTCTTTTATGTCCCTTTCCCGCCTTTATCACTGAAGACCAGCCAGATGTATTTGATTTTTACCAAAGAGTTTGAGAAAATTAAAGTAAATATATAAAGATTTCTACATTTAATCTATTTGCTAAGTATGATTATTTCATTATTTCAATAGCAATAATTCAATGAAATTCTTTTGTGGACTCACCAAGTTCCTAGCCATCATGCTCTATATGTAGGTCTTTTTCCTCCTTAAGGAGGACTTTCCTTAAAACTCTACAGTCTGAATCTCTATTATTCCTCACTCTGGAAGACCTTACCTCATATCCAGAGAAATTTGGTCACAGGGTCTGTCCCCAATCCATGCTTACTGCTTAGGTAATCTGGGCGACTCAGTATATAACTAAGACAATTTATTCAATATAAGTAACAGAAGGCCATGTCTAACTTTGCTCTTTAAGTACAACAAAATAGCACAGTTAGAGTGTTGGACATTCCAACTCCAAGTTGTGTCCTTAAGTGGTCTCCCAACATGACACGCAAATGTATCTGTTCATTTGTTTTTTTGTAATCCTCGGTTGAATAATTATTGAATAAAACATAGACATTCACATATACCTTCCACAGATAAGCATTAAATCTCTGAGACAGCACTGTGTTATTCAATTTTTTTCTTGTTACAAAGAATATTTATATCGAAAACAGGGCAGAATAAAATTCCTATGTGCAATAGCTAAAATAGAGTGTAAAGACTTGGCAGAAAGAACTACTTACTTTGAATTTTCCTTTAGAAGCTGATATTATTAACAATGGATTATTATTTTCAACCATCTAATTAGAAAACAGGAAATAAGGGATAATAATGTCATACTAAATTTCTTAGGAATAAATTATTAGAATTTTCTGTTTATTTTACTTTAGAAATATATTTGAAAATTGTTAGTGTTGATTTTTATTTTTAGATATATATCTTTATCGCATAAACTGTACTTTACAATTCTTAATTTTGTATGATTGTTAAAATAATGAATACATTCTATATTATTAACTATTATGGAATTAAGTTAAACAAACTTTCCATCATCATTAATACATGTAGTATAAAGAAATAATTTTTGTGATAATATGAGCACAAGATGTGTAAAATAAAGATATGGCAGATATATTAACTTTTTAAAAGGCGTAAGTCCTGTCACATCATTTAAAAAATTTACTTTATTCCTCATTTTCTACATCTTATGGTTATTTTTAATCTTATTTTTTTTAATAATAATGTAACATCCTTGAAGTCAGAGAGGAATAATGTACTTGTAACTGTGAGGTGCTTGGTAAATAATAGATTTTTCATTAGCTTTCTTTTTCACTAAACAGTGTATGCTAAAGGCACTTAAATCTTTAGAAAAGGGTAAAGGATGCAGGTAGAATTGATAGGGAATGAAGAAGACACTCAGGATCTGTGTTATTCAATGTAGTAGCCACTAACCTCATTTGGTTATTGAATACTGAAATGTGTCTAGTTCAAATTGAGACATGTTTTAACTATAACATACACTCTGGTTTGAAGATTAAATACAGGAATGTAAATATGTTAACAATTCTATATTAAATGCATTTTGAAATCTGCTTTGAATATAAAAATATATTATTTAATTAATGAACTAGTTAATTTTATAATTGGTTATTTAATTTCAACTGATATTTTTACTTTATATTCACTATGACTACTAGAAAATTGAAAAATTTAACATGAAATTTCTTCTGTGGCTTGAATAATAAATCTTCCTGCCCATGTTTTATTTCTATTTCTATTTCTATTATATAGCTACGTATATATTTTCCCCTAGATGTGACCTTATATAATAAAAATCTCTTTTACTTGAAGAATAGTTTAGATGTATTAGAAAACTTGAACTTCACAAAGAAATATTTTCTTCATATCAATTCATTGTTAGTCTTCTTTTCTATAACCAAGAAAAGGTTATTTCTCAATTTTTAAGTCTGGGACAGTCACCAACTGGTTTCCATAATAAGAAAAATAAGTCTCAATAACAGAAAATAATAACTTTTTATATTTTTGGTAAGAATTTGTATAAGAATTTTTTTTCTAAATCTATATAAGAGAGAAGAACCACACAATGTCATTACAAACAGTTCTGAGAACACAAATATTCATTAGGAAAAAAATGGTTTCGACCATCTTCATGTATAAGAAATTTAAAATGTTATTTCTCAAAAATATTTTTCAAAACTGTATTTGTTTACAAGTATTTCCCAAAGAGGGCCAATTTTATTTGTTTTATTTCTTCATTCTCATAGCATTGGTTTACAATACCATACATGATTTAGGGAAATGCTTTCACACCTCTTTAGATGTATGTTACCACACCACACCCACCATCAAAGTACCCATCAGCCTCCACCACCATCCATTGAACCCTCTCTAATTTTTGTTCCCCTTTTAACCCCTCCAGTAGACTCAATTCTGTGGCCATATTTTGTCATACTAAGTCATGGTGAAAACATGTGATTGCCACTGTCAGCTCAACACTTTGTTTTCATGACTCACTGAGGTTGTGTAAGAAAGCTTTTTTTGAATAACTGACCAAAATGAATGATATAGAAACCTTTGCTGATATTTTTTTTCTTCCATTCTACTTAAACTATTTTTTCATGTTAGAGTGTCCTCTTTTTAATTTGTCTGAAGGCATGTCTTCCATAACCTCAAATAATTGCTAAAAATAAAATTTTACTATGACTAAGGACATTACAAATTAGTTTGAATGTTGAGTTTCCAGTTGTCTTTGCCAAGTTTAAATTGGCCTTTATTTTACAAAGCCTTCTGAATACTAAGTAGTCACTGGGCTCTTGCACTTGAAGTGTTTCATAAATAAAACTATATAATAATTGAGATATGATCATATCAAACAAGCACTGTAAGATATCAATAAGTTTGCTCTATTAAATGCTTTGTAGTCATAGAGACTTGTTTTTAGAACTTGATTCTTCTAGCAGTATATCTCAGCTATGCACTATTGGCATTTAGGCCGGGAAGATTTATTGCAGTGTGGTGTTTTCCTACACAACACTGGACCTTTAGTCTCTTTTTTTCTGTACTCTAATAAATAGCAAGAACCCATCACCCTCCTTCCCAATCAATAAGGTAACCCTCCATTCACCTGCCTATCTCTCTGCATGCTTATTCCCAAATATCACCTGGGTACTACCACTACAAGAAACAACTATTGATCTGAAATTTTATTATTATTTTTCTCATTGCCTTTACATTAAAGGATTAGCTACAATCTCCCACATATAATTTTATGACTCATTATAAAATATGTAACCTTTTTATATAGTTACTACCTGCTAGTCATTATTCTGAATTCTTTACTTGCAATAACTTACTTACTTCTCCCAACAATCCCTAAGTTACATCCTACTATTATCTTTATTTTCTAGGTAAGAAACTAGATTAACCCAATGACTTGTCCAATGTAATAAATTAGTAAGTGGCAGAGTCCCAAATAAATCAGTAAGTCTGGGACTAGAATCCAAGCTGTTAAAACACCATTTTATTATATCCCTCTTTTATTTTTTTTTAACTTTTCAAATTCTTTTATTTTCAAGATTTATATATTGCACAATATTTTAATGGAGATAGAGCTTCAAAACCTTTGGTGGCTAACAAGCTATTTCCATCATATTTCATGAAGGAAATATTTCATTGGATATAATTTCTAATCTCATACTTACCTAACTATGACTCCTCATTGTTTCCTATTTCATTAAGATATAATTGGCATACAGCACTTTTTAATGTCTGTCATAATTATTTGACATACATTTATTATAGAATGCTTACCATAATAAATTAACATTAATCATCTCATATGGATAGGGAAAAAAAAACAACTTCATTCCCACTAACAATACATCCCCTGTAGTACTTGGTATAGCTTTTTGATGCTGCTCATTCTAATAGCTGATATTAGGTGATATTGTGGTTTTGATTTACATTTCCCAAATGACTAATGACATTGAGCATCTTTAGCATTCATGTACCTATTGACCATTCACAGATCTTCTTTGAAAACTTATCTACTAAATTTTATTAAGAAAGGAAAACTTGAACATTGTTATCTTTCTCTGTTGTGAAGGTCCTATTAGAACTTTCAATTATATACGGGCCACCCTGGTGGCTCAAGGTATAAGCACCACAATATGAAGCATCCACAACCACTGCAGCACCAGTTCAATCCCTGGCCAGGAAGGTGACCCACATGGCACAGCAGACCTTTCCTTCTTCACCAGCTGATCCCCTTAGCAGTATATTTCTGTCAATCTGACTGTCCAGTTTCCCACTCTATCTCTGGTGAATCTTCTGACCCCCCACACCTCTGGCCTATACCCTAATTCTTATGTGCATAAATAAATAAATCTTTAAAAAAATGATTAAAAATTTAAAAAAAGAATTTTCAATTATATATACTCTAAGATGAGCTCTATAATATCATGTTAAATTTTACTATCATAGGGTACTAAACACATAATTGATATTCTGAAATAGCTTATTCTTAAAAGTCAAAATTCAATTATTGATTTATTTTCTTTCTTCCTCTAAATCTTACACTCAGTCTAACTTTTTTATATAGGGGAGGGGAGATAAGTTATAAGTAATATATTATAAATATGTCCCTTTCCACATATTGTGGAAAATAATTTTAAAAATTGCCATGCATTGTCAACATGAAAATTACCAGTCATTTCCTAACTGTATTTATTTTGTCTTTCTATTTTGGCACTCAACCATCTCTAAAGCATATGATTTTGGATTATTTCAAATGTCCTGGGGCAGAGCCTGATATATAATTGTGCTTGAAATTTAATTACAGTTTATTTTTTCTTAAGGAAATTCACTAAGCTTGCTTTTTTTTTTAAAGATATATTTATTTATGCACACAAGCACTGGGGTACAGGCCAGAGGTGTTGGGGGGTGAGAGGATTCACCACAGAGAGCGGGGAGCAGAACAGGTAGATCAACGGAAGTACACTGCTGAGGGGAGCAGCGGGCACAGCAGGAGAGGTCTGCTGCACCATGTGGGTCCCCTCCCTGGCCGGCAGCAGGGATCGAACTTGTGCTGCAGTGGCTGCGATTTGCTTCATAGTGTGCCGCTTAACCCACTGCGCCGCCAGGGAGGCCCCTAAGCTTGCTTTTTAAATGTAAATCATAGACCTATGTTGGGAAATGAAGCTCATGCAAAGAATAATAGGTCTTTTGATGTATGTATGAATTTAAAACACATATATCCATGGAACCAAATTTAGTGTGTTTACACCCAAGCAAATATATTAACTCTTAACATAATGCAATAAAACACAAATTTCAGTAAATGATAAATTTCCTTCATGAAATCATTGTTTTGTTTTACTTATATACTTGGTAATTGTTTCATTAGATTATTTGCATTGTATCAATTATACTTGAGTTTCTATGAGAGACTTTTCTTTTGTAATTTGTGCCAGGAAGAATTTTCTCTCTCCTGAAATGATGGTGTAATTCCTTTTTGATAAGAGGTAGAATATTTATTTTCTCCTTTTTGCCCAAGCTACCAGGAAGTACTGGACAAAATGCAAATATTCGAGGTAATCACATTTATTTCAAGTATATGTTCCTTCTCCATGATACTATATTTTTATTTTACTAAATTAATTTACATGCATTTTGGTTGTGTGCCACCTCAAAACATTTTGGAAAATTAAATAAATTTAATTATATTTATTTGTAGGGAATCTGTCCTGTTTCATAAGAAAAAAAGGAAAGGAAAAGGAAGGAGGAAAGTAAGATGTGTCAGTGCTATTTTCAAAAATGCTAACATCATTAACACTTAGTGAGGGGACCTCTGAGAAACACAAGTTAACACATTAACTAGGTTAGTTCCACTGATGTGTCTCTACAATGAACCTATCATTCCGGCACCCACTAATTGGTAAGAGCTCCTGTAGAAATGCTTATATCCTGTATTATTGAAGAAAAGCACCTGACATGCTCCTAACTGAAAGAAAGCAATTATCATTTAGTCAGATGAATCATCTGGTGCTATTTTCCACTTCTACCTCTATCAGCAACTGATGAAAACATAAGGCATGTTGAAGGCATCAGCAACAAATTTATTTTGAATTGCATGTTGTACCAAGCTCACTTTTAATAATATCTTCCTGTGAAGTGACAGGCTAAAATATGTGTTCTCTGGGATGATTTATAGGAAGGGTTAGGTTCCCATTGTAAAATATCCCCTATGTTTGTCACTGCCAACATTGAAATAACAGAAGAGCAGGAAATAATTCTACTAGAAAAAGAAGTCAGTGAGTGAATGGAAAAGGGAATTTAAAGTATGTGTGCCTACATTTAAAGTATTTGTGTTGGTTTTTCTTTCACTTCTTTGGAAGATTGTTAGAATGTATGTTTTCTAAATTTTATAATATTCACTATATAAAATAGATAATCTCAGATTATAGTTTTGTAACCAATTAAAATACATGATTGTACTTTGAAATTTGAAAAATTCAAATGTGACATTGCTGTAAAAACTACTAGAATTTTATTAACCTGAAAATCCAATTATCTGTCATGTCTTATTTCTGCAACATTCCATTTTTTAAACTTTTAATATTGCATAAATTATATTACTGCCTTTGGATAATTATGTATGACTATAATGGGTTTGTTTAATTAAAAATTATTTTATAAGGATTTTATTACTCTGCTTCATGCTAACATATAGTTATATGAAGTTAAGGTGTTTTACACAATTATAGTTGTAAATATTCAAACAAACTTATGGGGTTATGTCCCCTCACCATACATACGTTTCTATAAATCCTCAAAGTAGACTAGATAACTCAATTATAGAGGGTTGATAAAATCACATGCCTCAGACTTGAATTTATTTGTTCCTTATTAGCTGGACTGTAAACTTCATAGGGGAAGAAGCTGTTTCTTCTAACTTGTTATATGGCAAAAAAGGAAACATGGACACCAGGGCTATCAAGCAGCAGATTTAATACACTGGTGCTGACTCAGGGGATTCGTATCCCAAAGCTGAGCCCCCTTTGTAGGAAGTCAGGGGCTTATATACACTTACAGTTTCTATAAGGTTCCGAGTGGGTTTCCATTGGCAGCTATGCATGATCAGATATGACATGGCTACATCCTAAGAGGTGAGTCGTGTAGTTGCATACCAAGGAGTGAGTAAGAGTCAGGATTCATGGGACCCCTCAAGTCCATTCTGTCTCATGGCTGTACATGGTCTATCAGGGACTAAGTTGCATACTAGGGACTGAGCAAAAGGTTGTTCCTAAGGTCCCCAGGCTGTTTAACTCAGGTGACTATCCTTAAATTTACCCACCAAATAGCCAGCCTTATTACAGAACATTATGCATAGTGGTTCTTAAGATATAGTGAATAAATATGTTTAGCACATGAATTAATAAATGAGATTCTACTTTGCAAATAATTAAAAAATTTAAAAAACAATAAAGATGTACATAGTAGGAATGGGTTTCTTCTCAAGAAACTTCTTGAGTAATTAGAAAATCCTTTGGTTTGTCATAGAAGACATCGGGTAAAACACCTCTTTGAAAATAAGCATATTCCAAAGACCATGTATAATCAATTTCTGCAGTTTAAGTAAATGAGTTATAGTAACATAAATAAGTGTTTTGATTTTTTTTAGCAATCTGCTTTAAGTATTAACTCTGCTAACCACTAAAACTTAAGTTCTTCAAAATTAAAATTTTTGATTTTATAATATTTTCAGATGTTACAGACACAGAACTATTGGAGTTGACAACCGTGTCATTCATGGCATTTCAAGATTTCCTGTTTTCACTATTCCTAAGAGATTTGTGATTCCTTTATATGGGATATTTGTATGAGTTCTGAAACAATTACTTTATTGGAGATGATTGAGAAAAAAAGTAACCAAACCAAACAAAGCAATATAATTTTTGTGTTGTAAATTTACTATTGACATTCTCTCCCCTTTCCTATACTCTCCTTGCTTCCCTATAATGTATGGCTGTGGAACTTAGAGGGGCACACATATTGTTCTCGTATTCTGCCTGCCTCTCTAGTTCCAAATTATCAATGCTCACATTGTGTCTTTGACCTCTTTCCTTTTAAAAGTGTTGACCACTTCTGGGATTCTATCCTAGGATTCTCTTCTCTTGAACAATCCCCTTTCTGGATTGTCTTGCCTCCTGTTAGGACTTCCTATATTACAGATATGTAATAATAATAATAATAGTATCTGGCTCAGTTCTCTTGTAGCTTACACTCCATCTACCTATTGAATAGTTCCAGTTGGAAATCCATAGTCATCTTAAACTCATGTATGCTCCATTTATCGACATCCTCATCCTTATATAACATGCAACTTTCTTTGTGCCAATGCATTACACACCATATACTCCATCACATGAATCTCAAACCTGGTGCTGTCTTTGATTTCTTTCTCCCTCTATCCCATAATACAAGTAAGCACTAATTATGCATTCAGCCTCAATATTTAGCACTCACTTTTTCATTTCTCTCTTCTATTAGCACAATTTTAGTATTGCATCATAAATCTTGTTTAGATTACATAGACTTTTTGCTAGTGTTTTTTTTTTTTACTTCATTTTCTCTAACATCTATACTTCAGAATCTTTCTAAAATTCAAATTTAGTCACGTCATTTATCTGTTCATACTACTTCAATGATTTTCTACTATACTTAGGATAAAGTTCAAACTTCTTAAAAATTCTCCTCTGTTCTGGTCCTTGCAAATGGTTCAGATCATTGGTACTACATGGTTCTCATTCTAAACTCCTGTTATATTAAACAACCCAAAACTTTATTGTCATATCCTTTGATTTAGCTGCTTAGGCTGCTTCTCATACCCACTTGTCATTTACTTGTCATGCTGTAGGTACTCACTAAATACGTATGGAAAAATATTGGTTAATATAGTACAGGGTAAATAAAAGCTTTGTTTTATTTTGAAAATAAAGCACATTATTATTTCTTTAAGGAATATTTAGAGTAAAACAGTAGCTGAGATTTAAGCAAAACATACTTTTATATCAGTTGAATTATGGTGATTTGGATCCATGGTACAAATAAATTTAACTTATTTTTTAGATACATTACTATCAACTATATTATTACAAAAATTATTCATCTAGTGTGATTCAATTTATGAAAGTCAAAGTGTTCTTCTTACTATTCTGAACATATGTGAAAATAACTTGGTTTTCTGGATCACATTTTCTTGGGAGAATATTAAGAGCTACAAAAAAATGACCAAGGTGAATCTGTAATTCATCATGAATAAACGACTTTGTGAAATTAAACCATCTTTCTTCAAACATATACACTTAAATTGTGACTGAGTCCTACTTATTGTTAGAATTGAGTGGTGCCTCTTTCCACTTTCCTGTTTGTATTTATTAATTTGTAACTTTTTTTTTTACAGTTTGGGTATATGCAAATTGTATACACCCATTAAATGTCATTTCTATACTTCAAAGATATCAGTCATTTTTGGTAAATTGTGTTGGGTTTATATCATTTTGTTAGTTTTTTTCCCCAGTAAAGTGGGGATATATTTAAAGAAAACAATAAGAAAAACAAGCAAATTAGCCTGTTGTGAAAGTTAAGACTTTTATGCAGATCAGTATTTTTCCCACTAAATTGCCATCTGCCTGTGCAGAATGCCAAAGATGATATATAATTTATCATGAAGGAATACTCAGTGAAAACTATTTGTGAATTGTTAAGGAACAGACCTCATTACATATAACTGGTTCATTTAAATGTTTGAAAACCAGAAAATGACCTGACAAAATCCTTAAAGAAAAACATTATTTAGTTGTATATCATTTAAGGATTAATTTGAAATCACTTATATAATGCCTATTTTTAGTAAAAAGATAGAATAATCTATGTCTTAGCAGAAAAAATTTACATTGACAACTGAAATTACTTTCAAATTTTTAATTTATAACAAACAGTTCAGTTGTTTGTAGGAAGTCACATTTTCTCAGTCTTACATTTTAACTGAGTTTTTCTTAAAGTTAACTTTAAATTAAATTAAAATACTATATTTTAATTTCAGTTTAAAAGTAACAATATTTTAAAATAATTAATATTAAGATAAAGACAGTTTGCATTAAATTATCTCTTAAAAAAGAGACAGTACTTTACAGAACAAGACAAAATAAAAATCCAGGAAGAAATAAACAAAAAAGAGATGGAAAATGTTTTGGATTTGGAGTAGGTGCTTTGGAATGCTTACCAAACTTTGTGTATGATTGTGATCACTTGTGGTGTCTGCCTAAGCTCTTAGAAATGCTGTAAAGTAAATGATTTGGAGGGAGATGTCACTTTGGAAATATCTAGAGGCTTCTAATTTAAATTCATGCTTAGGACACTGGGAAATAGATTTTCCAGAAAAACACATTATAGACATTTAACACGTAATATTACTATGAAAGAGCTTTCAGTAATTTGGAGTAGGAGCACTATATAAATTCAAGGTAACAACATTAATAACTTGTATTTGCCACAGTGCCTTCGTTTGGGAATGACTAGAAGTATCCTGCAAACCTTCATAAACATCTTTATTTTCATAGATGGTAGAAGCTGTATTCTAACCCATTAGTGTGTCGTATCTATTTAATGTGCAACTGGATTTATGCATCAGGGATCAGGACAAAGAACTCTGCAGTGATAATTTAATGGCACATTGATGACACTTTTCAGAAGAAAGAGCAATTCAGCATTATATTCTAATGCCACAGCAATACAGACTGTGCTTACACTTGCTTTACCATTCTCATTGAAGTTGGAGCAAATTTAGCCACTATCACGGTTTCATAATTTCCAGGGGCTGGATACTAGAACGGTATCCTTGGAGAGGGAAATTTCAAAGATTATTTTTTCCTCTTATCCCTTCTTTTTTTTTTTTAAGATTTATTTATTTATGTATACAAGAACTGAGGTACAGACCCGAGGTGTGGGGGAGGAAGGAGGATTCACCAGAGACAGAGTGGGGAACAAAACAGGTGGATCCACTGAAATACACTGCTGAGGGGAGGAGTGGGTGAGACAGGAGAGGTCTGCTGCACCATGTGGGTCACCCCTCTGGCCAGGGATCGAACTCTTACAGCAGTGGCTGTGGATAGCTTCATAGTGCTGGGACTTATAGCCTTGTGCCAGGGAGGCCCTCCCCTTCATTCTTTTCTCTGACAAATTCCCATCTTTGTTTGCAAATTTCAATTCCCTATTTACTTAGAAACTTCTTTATTCTATTTTAGAAAAACATGGGTTATGCATTTATAAACCCATTTTGCAGTACTGGCTTGAGTAGAGGATAAGAAAGAGAAGGAGGAGGAAGATGGAGTCAGAATAGTATAGTGGAGTTAAAATAATGCCCATGATTTTTTTCAGGGAACTGAATAAAGTGCATAGGAGATATTTGTAATATTGTGAATAATAAAGCACACCAAGGGGCCTCCCTGGTGGAGCAGTGGGTTGAGCACCGCACTGGGAAGCATCTGTGGCACAGAAGTGTTCAATCCCTGGCCAGGGAGGGGACCCACATGGTGCAGCAGACCTCTCCTGCCTCTCCTGCTGATCCCCTCAGCAGTTTGTTTCAGTCAATCTGCCTGTTCTGCTCCCCACTCTGTCCCTGGTGAATCCTCTCACCTCCCGCTATTCTGGCCTGTACCCTAGTTCTTATATGCATAAATAAATAAATCTTAAAATACACACACACACACAAACCATGTCATTGTTTTTGATGTGACCTGCTTTTCGTGCTTGCTCACTTTGTAATTCCATCTTGATTAGTATACAGTTATTGCAAGTATTTTTAAAGTTATCTTTGAATGTTATTCATAGATTTCTTTCAGCAAACAGTAATTTTCATCTTTTCCTCAATTTTCTAATTTTATAATATCCTTGGTAGGGTTTCATATATGACTCCTATTGACTACATAAAATGTATTGGGAAGTGCTCCTTGTTTTCTTTTTTCTGGAAACATTTGTATAACACGGACATTATTACTTTACATATTTAAAAGAAATTGTTGAAACCTTGAAATTTATTTTCATATAGAATTATTTCCCGGAGTTCAATTTCTTCAATTTTTATGCTGCTTTTAATATTTTTACTTCTTCTTGGCTCCATTTACTTAACCTCTTTTGCTAGTTAATTTCTGTTTCACCTAATTTTTGGAAGTCTGTAAGTTTAATAGTCATAATATTATAGTATTAGCTTTTTAATGTTTTTTAAATCCTGCTGTTGGTTATTTGTGCTATTTTTCTATATTCTTATTTATTCTTATTAGAGCTTCTAATTTTTTTCAGTCTTTTAAAAAAAAGTTATAGTTATGTTGATTCACATTGCAGTATGGATCTTGGGGGTATATGTTGACTCTGTACAATCGAATGTTGTTTCATCACACCCACCATCAAAGCCCCAGTAATCCACCATTAGACACCCCTTTCCCCTTTGCTCCCATCCCACCACATCTCCCTTCTTGTAGTCTTAAGCATGTCTAATGTGCTCTTCTCCTTCCTGTTTTCACCACTCCTTTACTCCCTCTCTCTCCCATCCTGATATCCCAGATCCATGGTCTTTTCTGACCTTTTGCCTACTTTCTGAATGGTCCACATGTAAGTGTTTGTCTTTTCATATCCAATTTAATTTTTCACCTTCTGACTTATTTCACTTAGTATAATCCCTTCCAACTCCATCCATGTTGCCACAAATAATATGAATTTATCTTTTTTTGATCTATAGTCGTATTCCATTGTGTGTGTATGTGTGTATGTGTATACACACAGTGTATATCTATACATCTTGATCCATTCATGTGTTTTTTTGGGGCATTAGGTTATTTTCACATCTTGGCTATTGTAAATAGTGCTACAATTAGCATTGGCGTGCAGGTGTCCTTTAATTAATGTTTTTGTGTTCTTTGGGTTAATACTTAAGAGCAGAATTGCTGGATTATATGGCAGATCCATTTTTAGTGATTTGAGAAACTGCCACATAGTTTTCCACAGGGGCTGAACCAATTTTCTTTCAGCCTTTTAAAAGAACCTTTGTTATTTTTTATGTCTATGTTATATTCATCTCTAATTTATTGATTTTTTTAGTCAATATATTTGATATTCACCATTATTGTTACAAACTCAAGAGGTTTGCTGCTTTGGAGTGTCAGTCAATAAACCAGACCCAAGTTTGTTGAAAAAAAGAACAATATATTACCATGGCAAATAAGAAGGCAGGAAGCTAGATCTCCAAAGACTGCCTTCCTGAGTGAATAATTGGAAAAGGAGATGAGCAGAAGTGAAAAGGAAAGTTCTGCATGAGTGGGTGCTGGAGTACCAGGAAGCACTGGGACATCTGTTCAGACAGTGGAGGCAGACAAGTTACAATATAGGTGGTATGATCAGGAAATGGTAATTTAGCTCCTCTCTGAGTAGAGGTTTTAGTACCATAATAAGTCTTTCTGATACTTCAGAACACTCAGGATGGAAACTGCACATGCATTGGATCTTTCTTGAGCTTTCATGCTGCTCAGGTTGGGTAGAGGTGGTTGGGACCTGGTCAACAAAGTAAGTTGATTCATGGTTAAAGTGAATCAGTCAAGTACTTTAACATTTTTGGGATTGATTCAGTCAAGCGATTCACTTCCAGAAAAAAACCCTTAGTTAGTTTTGCAATTAAGATATATTGAATTATTTTCTCTGCATATTTTATTTTAGTTAGTCAGCTATAGTCTCTAGCACCTGAAAAGAAGATTCCATTATGAACTGGTTTTGTTGAGAAGTCAGCACTCATTCTAATTGCTGTTCTGTTGAAGACGATCTATCTTCAGAAGGAAGATTCTATTTGCTCTATTTATATATTATATGCATATTACATATATATGAGTATAACTACTATCTTAATATCCATTAAAAATAAAAGTATTGCACTACTTTACTTTTAATGAGATGAATATGTAACAACATTCATTTGAAATATGTGCATATCTTACATTTTAAAGTGAACAGTCCAACAAAACAGTTTATTTGTGGGCCTCCATGGTGGCATAAGGGGTTAAGTGCCTCACTGTTGGGTTTCTGCAGCCCCTGGAGCTCGAGTTTGATCCCCACATGGCACAACAGATCTCTCCTGTCTTTCCTGCTGCTACCCTCAGAAGTGTATTTCAGTCCATTTGCCTGTTCTGCTCCCCACTCTGTCTCCCGTGATCCTCTCACTGCTCGCACCTCTAGCCTGTACCTCAGCTCTTGTATGCATGAATAAATAAATAGAAATAAATAGTTAAAAAAAAACAGTTTATTTTCTAAGCTCTAAGTCTTACCAGCTTTGAATTTAAGAAACTAAAAGAAAAAATAGAGTTTTTTTTTTTTTTTTATTGCAAGAAAAAGTGACCATAAAAAGTTTGTTGGGTGTTGGACACTAATCTAGTACAAAGTATTGACACATAAAATCATTCAAACTATGATATTATTGTTAGGCATATTAAGTCAAATATTTTATAGAAATATAAGTCTTTAATATTTTTATAAGATTAACTGATCACTATTGAATATATAATAATACATACATACTAATCTAAGGATCCTTTAAGATTTGGCAAATTAACTTTTTTATATCCTTTTTCCTACAATATACCTAAATTTCAGCATCTTGGACTACCAAATAACTGCACAGTTTTATATATGCAAGTCTGTTCACTCACAAACACATTCCATTGCTATAAGATACAATATGATTGTATAGGCAGCATTAACAAAAGGTCTTGTCTTCTAAGATCCATGACTGAACCACTTGAAATATTTTAGACACTACTATGAAACAAATGTAAGAAAAACTATTTTGGAAGAAAACTATTAGTAGTGAAAATTGCTGCTTATGTAGAATAAATAAAATAATAAAGTCTACTAGAAGGGAGATGGTGGCTTTGAAATCTTGGTCTGGAGACATGAAAACAAATTCCTGAAAACAAATATTTCCTTGAGACAAGGTTATCTCATTTTTCTATTGAGCACAAGTAAGAGCATATCATATTAAATTCTGAAGTTATCTTGACTTGGCCTCCATCTAGACAAATCTGGTTCAGCCAGTCATATGCTTTTTTGTGTATTTTCTACTGTGGGATTTAATACAAACACTTCAGTGTCTTTAGAGGAATGCCAGTACTTTGCATAACGTTTAAGGATGGTAGGCAGCACAGATGACCTATAGATATAGCAGAAGATTATGTTAGCCAGTTGTGGGCCACTGGGTACCCTAAAAAGAAGTCAGGTAGAGGTGAGAAAGCTATCTTGGTTTGTTTTCAGGGTTTTCTTTGGAAGTAACAATAGGATTTTTGGTGTGTTTCTCTAAGGCAACTCAAAAAGAATTAATCCCATGCATATATTAAGCACACATACCTCCTATGAAAAATATGATAGACTGCTAAGAAATTAAAGCTATTTGCAGTCCATTGATGTATGATGGACTACAGGCTAATCGAGTATTTTAAGGCACTAGATTAAAAAGCAAGTTTGAACACGGGGCCTTGATGCATGATTGTGTAACAGCTGCTGTGAATATTAATAATACTGCTTAATGACTTTTGTTTTCCCATGGCACATTCATAAATTGTTTTAAATTAATTTTTAAAATGACTGTTCCTCATTGCCTTTTAGCAGTTTTAGCACAACATTAAGTCAGTTTACCCTGATGAACTAATGCCTTTATAAATGCAAATATACAGCTATTCACAGAAAGACCTGATTAAACAAAGTACCACTTTTTGGGGTTGTGTTTTCACAATTAATGTTCCGTTTCAGGGATATAATAATGGAGAGTTTGTTTACTTTTAAAATTGTCATCAATGATGCCAAATTTTGACTGTAAATATTTGCTTTCTTTAAAAATTTTGCTTTGCTACTTTATTTAGTCCCTAGCACTTTCAAGATAAATGAAACATTGTTGCTTTTAGCATTTTATAATCATGCCAAACTGAAAATAGAAGAGCTTCTGGGGACAGCGACTTCTTTTCTGAACCAATCAGTATTTTTCAAATTGATCTTTTCCAGATTTGATGGGTCAATTTCCCATGTATACCATTTGTTTTTAACATGCCCTCAGGATTTTTTCAGCCACATAAAATTTGGATCACAATTTAGCTGACTTTCTCTACTTTATTGACTTTGCACACAATAAAAGAGTTCCTTCAGAATATGACTAGCTGTCTTAATAAAGATAATTTTATGGTTCTCACTATAATAAGACACTGATTATTATTTCGGCATTAGAAATAATTGTGGGAGATAAATTTTTTTGATCATTGAAGATGTAAGAGTGTGTTTCAAAGTCCTTTAATAATGGATCCAATTTTAAATTGATAGGAGCTAAAAGCTAATTACTATATTTCAGTGTAGAAAAGAAACCTGTCTTTAGTTATCAGACAAAAATAATGTAAATAATATTTGAACATTGTTTAATATGCATTTTAAAATATAGTTTTATCTTTTAAAGATAGTTTTTAATTGTAACCCAAAGCATAATAGTATCTATGTCATAAGCACTTAGTAGGTATCATCCCAGATAGGTTTCAGGTATTTTCCTATTTAGTTCTTGTAACTGCACTGCATGATATGTTGTCCAAACTGGGAAAGGTAGTGTTATCATGCAGTCCTTTGACCCATATGTAAGTGGGCCTTGAGCTTGGAATACTTGCAAGAGACAAGAGTTTGTATTGGCCTCGTCATTCTGTGTGACAATATCTTTCCCTATTTTGGACTCAATGTGAGTGCCTTTGTTTTCTTTAAGTGTATGCAGCCCACAACACCTAGTCAAGCCCACTATATCACTGCCTGCAGAGAGAGGATGATCTGTAGCAGCACAAGGTTGGTGTGTGCAGGCATTGCAAAGGCTACCAGAAGAAACCCGCTGTCCTTGGGGGACAGATGCCACCTACTGAAGCAGATTTTATCATTTCATGCCATGCAAATAAAGCAGTATTTTATCTACTGTTTGACTGTATTGCATATTCTTTGGCAACGCCTTAGGATGAAGTGGGCCAAAGAGTTCAGATTTCTACTTCTGGTGATCAGTAGCAGATCATATTTGCTTGACAATTCATAATATACAAATGAAACAACTAAGATTAAGAGTATTGGGAGACCATTCTCTGGAGTTTCTTTGCATCTGGTATTGACATTTATTCCAAGTTATTTTATAAAGTATGCTTATATAACAAATAGCATTGGAAGATAGAAACAGTATCTTCCACCTAGGTTAAGGGCAGGTTTTTGTTTTGTTTTTTTTCCTGACTATTATAATGACGATAATATTGTCCTCTGGCAGTTTTGCCAGCAGACTCTTATAATATGGAGCTTCTGAATCTTGCAGATCCTCAGATTTCAGAAACCTATTGTGTTCCCACATTTGACTTGAGCTTGCCTCTGTTTCTTTTTTATGGGGTTTGTGGGACAAAGAACTGAAGCAAATATGAAACACACGCTGATTTCTGTGCTCTTCGTAATGAAGTTGTCTCTAATCTAGGAGTCTCACGTGTACTAGAATCTATAAAACTAAAGCAGACAAACTTACTGGCTTACAACTTTGGTAAAATCTTACACACTATAGGTTTTTTTTTTTTTTAAGATTTATTTTTATTTATTTATACATACAAGAACTGGGGTGTAGGCCACAGGTACAGAGGGTGAGAAGACTCGCCAGAGAGAGAGTGGGAAGCAGAACAGATGGATCTACTGAAATATATTGCTGAGGGAGCAGTGGACAAGACAGAAGAGGTCTGCTGTAACATGTGGGTTAGCTCTTTGGGGAATCCAACTCATGTTGCAGTGGCTGGTCACAGCTTGATAGTTCTGAGACTCAACCCCTTGTGCCACCAGGGAGGCCCATGCTATAGTGCTTGACAAAGGAAATTTGGTTAATTATCTTGTTGAAGATAAAGTAGGAAGTGAGTGGCAGAGCTTGTTGGTATTTGATATCAGATTAGTCTTCTTCCTAAAGTTTGCTTATATTCTATTAACTTGTCTTTATGATAGCATTCAATATGATAGATTTCAATAGTAGCAGCTACAAAATTAAATATGCCTATTTTGGATGATGCTTTTTGCTAAAACAGTTTTTTTACTTATATGGTTTAAGTTACCGGTTTTATTTCTTTATAGCTTTAGAATTTTGTATCATTGTTCAAAAGCCATTGTCACAGCTCGATTACCAAATCATTTAGTTTTGTACTTTCATGTTTCATGTTTGAATCACAAAGTGATTTAGAATTTTTCCTTGTGTACACTGTGAGGCACAGCTAAAACCTTGTCTTGTTTTTCCAAATGATTATCCAATTTTCCAAAAAAAATTTTCTTTATTGTTTATCACCTTCCAATTGATTTAAGTTGACAACTTTATCAAATACTAACAACTCACTTGAGTTTGTTTTTATACATATATTAAGGTTTTTGACATAATATAAATTACTCTAATCTTTGAGGTTTTTTAGTGGATATTAATGTTTAATCACATTGCCCTTTCATACAGAACTTTTTCTTGGCAATTTAAAAAAATTTTTTTTATATTCAAACACTATAAAATAACAAAAATTTACTTTTTTATATTTAAGAAGTGTAACTAATATTGGGTATCCTTATAGCACTCTTCACTTCAGGGTAGTCATTATTTCACTGCTGAGAGAACTAATTGCTTCAAGTTTCTCTTACATGTTACTCTTTTAAAAATTTTTTTAAAAAGATTTAACTTATGCATACAAGAATTGGGGTACAGGCCAGAGGTGCAGGGGGTGAGAGAATTCACCAGAGATAGAATGGGGAGCAGAATAGGCAGATGGACTGAAGCACACTGCTGAGATCATGTAGGTCCTCTCCCTGGCCCGGAATCTAACAAATGCTGCAGTGGCTGTGGACGCCTCACAGTGCAGCACTCAACCCCTTGTACCACCAGGGAGGCCCTTGCATACATGTTCTTTACCCTGCTTTTTTGTCTTGAGTGGGTGTTGATTTTGTCAAATAGCATTCTTATTTCTTCTATTCTTTTAATCTTTTAAGTATTTATTAACCATGGAAACAAATTCATGTTTCATGTTAAACAGATCTTGCATTTCTGGAATAATTTCTACTGGTCATTAATCATTATCCTGATGAGGGAGTTAGGAGGGGGAGAGAGACTTGATTTCTTAATATTATATTTCATTTATAATTTGAGTCATGGTTTTGAGGAAATGGTAATTTCCCCTTCATTTAGAGTTTTATGGCAAATGTTGTATGTTTATTTCTATTTTCTGTAAAAGTTCATTAAAGTTAATATAATTTTCTCTTTAATATTTAGAGTAATTCACCAGTTAAAACAACTAGCATAGAATTTCTTGGTAGGAAGGATTTAAATACATTTAATTATTTTAGTAGTTATAGCACCATTCCAATTTTCTATTTTTAATGAAATTGAAATTGAATTTATCTACTTTAATTAGGTTTTGATTTTCTGACATAAAGATGTTGAATTAATTTTTTAATTGATCTGTATTGATGACTGCATTTACATTTTGGTAATTTTATTTTCTTTGATCAATTTTGCTAGGTTTTTGTAAAATTTTATTAAAAATTACCTGAATTGGACCCCTGATGATGCAAGGGGTTGAACCCTGCTCTGCTGGGCTTATGCAGCCACTGGAGCGCAAGTTTGATTCTCGGCCAGGGAGTGGTCTCACAAGGTTGCAGCAGACCTCTTCTGCCTTGGCCACTGCTCCCCTCAGCACTGTATTTCAATCGATCTGCCTGTTCTGCTCCCCACTCTGTCTGGTGAATCCTCTCACCATCCTGCCACTCTGATCTGTACCCAGCCCATGTATGTATAAATAAAATCTTCAAACAATAAAAATTACTTTTTCCTTACTCTTTTTAAAATTTTAGATTTGTTTCCTGACTTATTTGTTTACAATCCTTTTATATATCTTTAGTTTCTTTTATATTTTGTGGTTTAAAATTTTATTTCACTAGCTTCCTGATTGAAGCCTAGATCATTGATTTTTTAAGCTTTATTATACTAATACATTCATTTATGGCTATATATCTAAGTTTTAATTGCCCTGTATCATACAAATTTTGATATATTATGAGTAATTTTGCCTTATAATATTAAAATATAAATTTTTATCTTTACTATTTTCTTCTAAGTCTCATGAGGAATTTTAAAAATATTATTGTTTTCTACTTAGGGAATTAATTTTCATCTCCATTGATGCAATTAATGGCAATTAAGTATTTCTTATATTTTCTTCTGTCTTTACTTGACTCTTTTCATTGTTCTTTTAAAGATGTCTCGTCATTTTTTCCTGTTTATTTCTTATTCCATTTTACCTGCTAATATTTGTCAGTATAAACTTTTTTTTTCTATTTTTAGTGTCTTTCTTGCATATTACAATAAGCCCCTATTTGTTGTATTCTATGTGGTCCTTTTATAACCTTAAAATATAAGAAGCTCATGAACGATAGAATATAGCAACCCAAAATATGATTATAGGACTTCAGGGTATGCCACCCCAAAATATGCCACTTTGGTTTATTGATTCTTTTAAGCTGTACATACTTGAAAAACATCACATTCAGAGAATAGCATTAGCTTTCTCTCAACTCCTCTTATCTGCCTGCCTAAAGACTAGTTTTCCTAAAAGAAGATTAAATTCCTTCCTAGGATGTTCCATTAACCAGGAACGATTCACTCCTCATAGGAGAGGAAGCTAAAAGTTAATACTAACTTCAGACAAGCTGTTACAAACTGTCATTCCTTTCATCTACTCTTCTCAATGGTCCATTCAAATTTCCTAAAAATTTATTGTCCTGCGACCTACATCCTTCTTCCACTTTCCCTCTTAAGAAGATATTTAAGCTTGAATTCTAAGCCACTTCAGTGAATTACTACATTTTCCTGCATATCTTGTATATTTATATGAGATATACATGTTAATAAGTTTCTGTTTTTTATCTCTCTTGTTAATCTATTTTTTTTTGGACAGGGATTTCACCTGAGAAATACAAGGGTAGAGTAAAAGTTGTTTTTCCTCCCACAAAGTGCAGGTTTGATATGAAAATTTAAATTTATGGTTTTGGAACCATCTATTTTGTCACCCAGAAAATAATTTTTCCAAAAATAAGACTGTTCTTTCACCTCCTAGCTTTAATAATCATAATACATTTATTGAATTTTACTGTGTACTTAGTATTCTAGTAAGTTTCCTATCTTCAGAAGGTTTCTTTTGCCTGTCTCATGGATCTTAAATTTCCATGTATAATTTTGCTACCCTGTTTTATGCTTAGAGAAAGCCTCAGCACTTTAAATTCTTTTTAATTGCTTATTTATATAAGAAAGCTACACAAATGCCTATTTAACATCAGTGTAACTGCTGATAATGAATATTGCTTGCCTCATACACTAAAAAAGATTTAATTTCCAAAGGACTCTGGCTAGAGAGCTCTTTTGGCAGTTAAAGACTTGTTGTTTTTATGAGAATTTATCATAATTCATATGCAAGATGATTGCCAAAGTGTAAATTATTGAACCTATAGTGTTGTGTTGCAAAATAAACTGCTAGAGAAGCATGATTAGCTAATTGCATCTAATGATTCTGAAAACATAACACCTTCTTCAAACAGGAAGAATTAGAAAAGAGTCCTTTTTTTTTATTACTTGTGCCTTACTTGGTAACAAGGGCTGACTATTTTCCTTGAAACTTGTGCTTTGTTTGCTTAACAAGCTGATACCTGCTGATAAGATGGTTTTACTTCCAAGTGATAAATTATCTTAATTAACTTTAATTGTTTGCAGACAATTTTATGCAAATGGAGACATTTAAGAAATAGAAGCATAAAGATTTAATAGGGAGAATGAGCCAGACCTGAGGAGAAATAAAATTTTTCCATTCCTTTTGATATTTAAAATTGATGATAATGTTGAATGTGACAAGATGGAATGAGACAAAAACTGGCAATTTGCATGACTAGGGATCAGAACTTTGGATATAAAGGAAATCAAGGGAAAAATATATGGCTTGCTAATTTGTATGTATGTATAGTTCTGAATCATTTTTTACTCAGATAAGTCAATATTTTTGTCTACATATGTCTTTTGATATTTTGTTTCCTGGAATTTGGATGTCTATTGTACACTAGAAATTGGAAACTCACTAGAAGAGATTTCATGGCACCATGCAGCCAGGTTATGCTCCTTGGCAGGCTGAGTCATTGTCATCTTCTAAGGTCATTGAATTTGTTTTCCATATATTTAAAATTGTGATTGAAGAGTGCCATTTGAATATATTAGCATATTTAGACAAGCTGCTTTTTATTTTGAAAATAGTGATATCTATATCTTTCACAATGGATTTATTTCATCTGTAGCTAATGTTGTTAGTTGATTTCTGGAGGCAAACTAGATATTTGGTGTTTTTAAGATAAAACAAAATTTATTACACAAGAAACTGAGAAATATAACATTTATAAAGAATCCTAAAATATTTACATAAAAAGAATTATTTTTGATTCTTCCTGAATTTATTTCTTGAATTATCAAAATATGTTTTTAACTTGATGATGTTAACTATCATATGGTCCTATAATAAATCTTAAGTGTACCCTTCCTTTCCCACCAGTACTTTATGCTCTTTTGACCCTTTCTCCTTCCCTTTTCTAGCTTAAGCTCAAAAACCTCACTTTGTTTATGTGTTCTTGTTTTTAATAACTATTTTACTTGTTTAATCACCAGTTCACTGTGTAAACAACAAATATTTGTCTTTATCATTCTGACTTGCTTTACTACACATAATTCCCTTGAACTCCTGTAACGGGGTAGTCCCCAGGGAAAGTAGAATGGGCAGGTTTGGGGATTCTGGGGTGCCCCGCTCCCTGCCCTATAACACTTCTATCTTGATGTAAATGGTAGCATTTCATCTTTCTTTATGGCAGAATAGTATTCCATTATGTGGACATGCCACATCTTTTTGACATAATCCTCTCTCAGTGTGCTCAGCCTGTTTCCATGTCCTAGCTATAATAATAGCTGCAATAAACATTGTAAATAGTGTTTGTTGCAATAAACATTGTAGAATATATAATTTCTTCAAGTTGCTGGTTTCACGTTCTTGGTAAAGATGCCCAGAGTGGGATTTCTTGGTCACACCATGTTTTCATTTTTAGTTTTTTGAGGTAATTTCAGATTTTTTTTACCAAAATTACTGTAATAGTTTATATTTCTACCAACAGGGCAACAGAAGTCCACTGCCCTGCACACCACCTTTGTACACCTTCTTCTTCAATGTCGTGCCCAGCTTTTAAAGTCCTCGTTGTGGGCATGTGCCCTTGAGTTAATAGCAGAGAGGCTCCATACAACGGCTGTCCCTCCTTCTGGTGGATTGTACTGCATTGGTATTACTCTAAACACAGTTTAGTTGCAGTGTCTCCTACTCCTTTTCACCATACTATTGCTCCTGTTATATGTGATAATCATCAGTTTATCTTTCAGGGGTTGTTGACTTTGTTTTGTTTTGTTGTAACTCGGTTGGTTGTGAATATTTGAAGGAAACAAGCCAGTCATCTTTACCATGCTGCCTGCTTGCTATTCTTTCATCTACCATTTTTCATTAAGGGAGCTACTTTTATCTTTTGTTTGATCTGTTTCAAATGGGAATTACACTCTTAAAAGTCTCCTCCTTGTCATCACAGTGATTGACTTATGGGTGAACCTCTTACCCAATGCGGGCCAATCAGAGTTCCTATTTTTTTTTCCCCATAAGGTTCTAGGGAACATGTTCTTTCCCCATGTTAAAAGTTTAGGTATCAGTTTAGGAGCCACTAATAGTTATGAGATTGTGAAGAAAGTCAGTCTGCAGTAGATGATACTAAAACTGTCATAAAGAAGCAGAAGTAGATTTAGATAAAAAAGAAGAAATATACTGACAATATAAATGTTACTACTAGGTGGAAGCATTAATATTTTAAAACCCTATTTAAATGAAGTCTGGAAGATAGAAAGAGAGTGCCTATATATGCATATCAGCAAACTGTAGGACAGCATGTCTTGGCTCTCCCATAGAAAAAATCCAGTTTCATCCTCTGAAAAGGGAGGTGGTTGGAGAGCCTCCTGAGGTTAATTAGTGACTCATCAGCCTTGGATTTGAGGACCTGCTTTTGGGTCCCACCTTGAACACACTCTTCATCCTGCCTTTGCTGCTCTTTTTTTGTTGTTGTAAAAACTGATTGCTTTTGTTTGAGGTCAACTAAGGTCAGCATCATACTTTTCTTTCAATTTAATTTTAATTATTTGAATCATTATTTCATTTCTTTTTGTCTAATCTAAGTCAATATGAGTTTTTATAACCAAAAGTCTTGAACATTGTATTCCCTCCCTTATTTGACTTTTCATTCCCTCCTATTCATTTAGCAGCTTCTCCCCTCGGTGTCCCATCTTAACCACATATTATATAAATAGTTATGTAATTCTTCTTGATCATATTAGGACTCTAACTTTTTTCTTCCTTAATTCATACTTAATTCATAGATATCTTCTTGACTGGATTATCAGGCTATATATTCTTTTTTTTTGTTTTTTTTTTAGTATTACAAGGGAAGGAATTTATTAACTACTGATAGAGAACAATACCAAATCAGAGAAATAATTGCATATTTAAATATGGCATGTAATACAATGAAGCATCTACATCATAAATATTTGACATTATCTTCAGGAACTTGAGTATACATTTTTTTTAATTTACATATATTTGACATCAATTGTAATCCCCATGTATTCTCCATCTCCGTAACACCAGTGCACCATCACCTCAGTCCCCCATGCTCCTGTCTGCCCTCCACCCTTTCCTTCTTCCCTCCCCACCAAGTGTCCCCAGTTTGTCCTTGTCTTATCATTTTTGGTTTTTGTGTCTTTCTTGTTGTTATTATTATTGTTCTTATTCCTTTCCTTGATCCTTATTTGGTTCCTTTATATTCCTCCTAGGGGAGGAACCATCTGGTATTTTTCTTTTGCTTTCTGACTTACTTCGCTGAGCATAATCCCTTCCAGTTCCATCCATGTTCCTAT
>JAGFMF010011644.1:6084273-6138430 GCA_019455555.1 Galemys pyrenaicus | reverse complement strand
TCTTTTGAATCAGTGTTTTTGTGTCTTTTGGGTATATTCCTAGGAGTGGGATTGCTGGATCCTATGGAAGTTCCATTCTTAGTAGATTGAGGAACTGTATCTGGCTATATATTCTTATTGCTTGTCCATGCATTATCCTTCTGGATTTTTGCTTTCTCCCCTAACATTCTCAATGGCCCTAAAGAACAAATTCCATTTATATTTGAATGATATTTTTTTAATTGCTTCCATAGACTAAACTGTTCCTAGTACTGAGTGAGAAAGACTAGCAGTAAACAAGACAAAGTCCATACTGAACTCACAATCTAGTGAGAGAGATGAGATAAATAAATTTTATTAAAGAAAAAAAGGTAGACAATTTTTGAGCACAAAATGGAATTTTTATTTACAATTATAATGCACAGTGCATTAAGGTCAGAACTAATTGGTTCCTCCTAGATTAAGACTATAATGTTGTATTTATAATTCATTTTTTAACAAGGCAGTGAACAATATTGGATATTGTTTGTATTCGATGAAAAATAACCTTTTTTTTGTCTTAGGAAGACAAACTGGTTCTTATTTCCTGGTTTACCTCTGGATGTAAACTTGGTTTGAATCTCTCATACAATGCTTATCACTTTATTTTTTTAAAAAAAGCATAATTTTTTTCCTTGAAGTTACATTGGTTTAAAAAACTGTATGTGATTTAGGGGTATTGCGGGTTCCTATGAGCTGACTACTAGCTGGTCACTCATGGGCAACTGTGACCTATTTGATATCACCAAATCACAACAGAGCAGTCCTTGACTACCTACCGAGTATAGCCCATGTCACAAGGCAGGCCAGGGGATGCCTAGGTTGCTGTTGACCTGATTACGTGACTATCTCCCTTGGTGTTGTAGGAATAACTTTGCCTGTGATAACATCATACTTTGCTGATGCAAATGTCTCTTGATGATTGGTCATGATGTCCCTCGTAAAACTTTTTCCCCCATTTCCAGTGCACCCTCTGGACTTTATCCCCTATATTATTGTCACATGATCAGCTTTTACTAGCCGACATGCTTTCAATAAATGGCACAAGAACTTCCACTCAATTAGCAGAGCTTTGCCTTGCAAAACTGCTCCACTCTTGTGTACGCCCTTGTGTCCCTTATTGTGTTTCTGCCACAAAGTGGCAACAAAGTTCCTATTGCAACAGGGTATTGGTTCACACCTTTTCAGGTGTATGTTGCTGCACCACACCTACCACCAAAGCACCATTAAACTTCTGCCACAATCTACTTTAAATCTAAGTCTTTTAGAAATATAATTGCCAGGCAATGGTTTGTGGTCTATTTCATGTCAAATTATGGATTATACTTAGTTGAAGGCTATGATTAATTTTTTAAATGTATAAAAGAAAGTTGTTATTTTCAGATGTTCATATTATATAAACATATAATTCAAAGTTCGGAAATAGTTACTTACATAATTCAGTGTCAGGGAAAGGAGAGTGTCAGAGGTGGATCTATTTTAGTTTGATGGGAAATGGATTTTCTGAGGGATGAAATTAGGGTTAGTTAAGAAAGACAGAAAGAACAGCATTTGAAAAGACCTTGAGGTACAAATTCATCAGACGTGTTACAAAAGGAGTCTGAAAGTAAGAAGAGAGGGAATAACCAGGAGAGTGGAAGGAGCAGTAAAATCAGAGAGATACTTGGTTCAGTCAGTCAAAGTAATGTTTAGAAGTCTTTGTACAACTTTAAAAGAGAGATGATATTAACTTTATGAAAGATCACTTAAGGCTGTTCTATTGAGAACTGTCAATAGTCAGATAATTGCTACCTTCTGGTGTACCCACATTTAGTGATCGATCAACACTGGAACATTAAGGCCTGTATTTCTCATCTCAACTTCATCATCCTATCTTCATAATTCCTTGTAAGGTAAAAGTTTCCTTTGAGACTATCACAATATTACAATTTCTCCCTTTTCCATTTTTACTTTTTTCTATAGCTTTTTATCCCAAAAGATGCCTCCCCCACCAAGACCTTCTGAGTGTAGACATGAAAGCATGGGTGTCTTTGCTTAACTGTCATCATTCTCATCTTTCTTGCATCATTTTGAAATTGTTTCCTCTTTTGACTACTGTGATACTCCATTTTTAATGTTCCTTGTTCCCTATGTCTCCAGTTTCCTGTCAACACAAAACTTCTCCTCAGCCCATAAATGTAGTTATTCCATGATGTCTTCCACTGCCTTCTTATTGCTCACTTTTTCACTCACCTCACACATTCCCATTATTCTGGTATGTGAGTTTCAGACTCACACTGAACTCTGTGTGCTACAGGTCGAGTTCCCTTGGAGGAAGATTCTAAGTTAGATATGTTTATGCAGGAGGATTTTTAGAGAGTAAGACTAATAATAAACCATAACTAAAAGTTGCTAATAAACCATAAATACAGGTAAGCCACAGTACACACACAGTAATTCTTTTTATTGAAAGGCTATTAGTAGAGCAAAGAAATGTGCTACAAATAGTGTATTTGTATTTGCCGAGTCTTTTTAAAGGTCATTAATGACATTACTAATAATAAAATGGGAAACTAGAGGCAGGCATAATTATGTAAATTTATATTTGTATGCCTGCATCTAAGGCTATCAAGTCAACGTGCTTGAAGGCTGTTTCCTGCTCACTGATTTTTCTTTAAGACTTGGATAAAAATATGAAAGAAATCCTTCTGACATTTTCAGATGCTGGGTGACAGAATCAGGTTCTATAAAGGTCTTGACAGTCTGGAATAATGGACCAAATCCAGTAACAGAAAACTGTATTGCAATGCATGTTAGGTCTTGCATTTGTATCTTCAAATCAACTACTTAGCCATAGGGTAAGGAAGATTAGACTTAATAGCAGCATATATATAAAAAGGATTTAAAGCAGTAGATCTTGACTCTGACCACATAAGACAATCACCTGGCTGGAATTTAAAAAAATCTCAGTGTACAGATTCTACTCTCAGAAACTTAATTAGTCTGGGGTAAGACTCAAACAGAAGAAGTTTTAAAGAACTTTCAAGATGATTCAAATGTGTAATCAAGTTTCATCATCAGTCATTTTAGCAACTCTGAATTTACTTCTGTGATATCACTAACTCCTCTCTGGAAAAAAAGAAAAAGGCTGAAGTAATCTGAAAGAAGGGAGCACAAGTCATGTTTAGTAGCATGGGTTTTGAGGTAAGGTAAAAATGGTTCTAGTCCCTGTTCTCTTTTCAAATGTGTGATCTTAATCTCTTTTAATCCTTTAATCTCCCTTGACCTGAATTTTCTTTTGTTTAATGTGACAAGAATAGTGCCTATTTCTTATGGGTTTTGGAAGACAGAATAAAATCTTCATGTAGACTGGTATGAGACATTGGAGCCTGAAACATGTTAGCAGAGGTCATTGTTAAACTATAGAAATATAATTATTAAACTTAGAAAGTGGAAACGGGAGTTTGCTCTTCTCAGGCTTAGGCAAAATATATTAAGGTTTAATTTCTAAGAGCCAATCCTCAGCAAACCTAGACAGCCTGATGTTCTGGTTATAGTGAGCAAACTATGTATATTTATATGTAATCCTATGCTAAGTATTATATTATAAATGTGTGTATATATTTATGGAACATTCCAAACCACTAATGGTATTATTCTGAAGACAAAACCTACATTTTGAGAATTTGTATTATGGATATAATACAGCCTATCTTACAATATAATTGTTGAGAGGGGGTGAATGTGTCTTCCCTATTCCTAATGATCCCTCCCAGGTGAAGGGCCCTTATTAAATGTAACAGCCTTAGCTCGTCTCTGCTTCTCTTCTTGGACTGTTCAAGTAGCACTGAATCATTTCTATAATTGGTAAACTCAGGAATATCCACTCATGCTTATTTTGTTCAGCTTCTGTTGTGACTAAGAATGAGCTGCCCACAGAACACATTGATCTATAAATGTGAAGAACCTCCAATGAGGCTCCTCCTTTGTAAGGAAAGAGAACTGATAGGTTCAGTTCTTCTGCCTCGCTCACTAAATTGGCCTCTTTCAGGGCTAGGAAGTCCATTGGCTATATGCTTGAGCCTTAGATTTCATCAGAATAAAAATGATATTTGCGAACTTTCCTTTATCTTTTTCTTAAGTTTCAAAATTGTTTTAGAACTGAGATGGAAAATAAAGTGTTTCTTACATATTGGGTCCTGTTCAGAGACCCTGACAATTGTGATGTCACATCAGAGGTTGTATTCAAAGAGAGTAGTAGGAGGAGTATTGAGTGGTCTGTGTATCTGTTTTTTTTTTTTTTAAGATTTATTTATTTATGCACACAAGAGCTGGGGTATAGACCAGAGTCCAGGGAGGTGAGAGGATTCATCAGACAAAGTGAGACTAGAATAGAAATCTTTTGGGATCTTCTGGGATGAATATAGATTTCTGTATAAAAGGAACAAGCACCTCTTCTTCCCACCTTTCTTCTTGAATATAGAAGTGATGGTTACAGCTAGGGCAGCTCTTTGGAACCGTGAAGGAAAAGCCAAGATGGTGAATCACACAAAGCTGGGTAACTAAAACAATGTCAGCCATCACTCCATTCAGCGGCCACCCCCACCCAGACTACTTGTTATGTGGGAATGGAACCACCACCCACAGTTGGAGATCGGACTTTTTTTTTAAAAAAAGATTTATTTATTTATGCACACAATGGCTGGGGGACAGGCCAGAATCACAGGAGGTGAGAGGACCCACCAGAGACAGAGTGGGGAGCAGAAAAGGCAGACTGACTAAATCGCCCTGCTGAGGGGAGCAGTGGGCAAGGCAGGAGAGGTCTGCTGCACCATGTGGGTCAACTCCCTGGCCGGCAGCAGGCATTGAACTCCTGCTGCAGTGGCTGCAGTTTGGTTCATAGTGTGTTGCTTAATCCACTGCGCCACCAGGGAGGCCCTGTGTATCTGTTTTTATCCTTTAAAATGCCTCTCCTAAAATGCAGAGATCTTTTCTAGTTCCTGCCTCATGATATTTAGCATTTTTATCAATTCTTTCATATAGATTTATAGAACATTGTCTCCAATTCCATATTATTTAGTGTGAATAGCAAGGTGTTAAAAGAATGATAATCTACTATTGAATATAATGAACCAGGAATAGCTTCATTTAATTTTTTAAAATGAATTTAATGGGGTGGTAGTTTTATGTTTCACAGAAAAATTGAGCATAAAATAGAGAGAGTGGAAAAAGGGGACAGGATGAAGAGAATAGGGGAGGGAGGCAGATGGGATGTGGGCACAGGTGGTTTGGGGTAGGAAATAAAAAAATGTACTTCTTTTAATCCCTTCTATTTTTAGTCTAATAAAAATAACCAGGTAGTTATAGAAAACTATATTCTTCACCTTGCATGCAAAAAACCAAAAAACAGAGTTCCTATGTACTTCCCTGTTCTTCCCCCTCCCCTAGTTTCTTCTATTATAATTTTACATTATACATTTTTATTGTAATTGATGAGCCAGTATCAATACATTGTTTTTAACTTAAATCAGTAATTTACATTAACACTCACTCTATGTCTTGTACATTTTATAAGTATTGACAAATGTATATTGATCTATATCCATCATTATGGCACCATACAAAATAGTTTTATTGCCTTAAAAATCCCCATGTGTTCATCTTCTTTTCTCTACTAGAGTCCAAATACCTGGCAGTTATGGATCCTTTTATGGTTTCCATAGTTTTGTTTTTTCCAGAATGTCAAAGAATTGAAATAACACAATATGTAGCTTTTATATATGAATATCTTACACTTAGTAATATACCTTTAAGTTTCTTCCATGTCTTCATAGCTTGATATTGTATTTCTTTTTAGTGCTGAATAATATTTCATTGTAAGGATTCTCACAGTATGCTTATCCTTTTACTCACTGAAGTGTATCTTTGTTGCTCCCAAGTTTTCAAAATTATGAATAAAGCTGCCAGAACTATTCATGTGCAAGTTATTGTGTATAGTTGTAAGTTTTCAACTCATTTGAGTAAATTCCAGAGAATGAAATTGCTGAAGATGTGAGAGTATTTTTAATTTTATAAGAAAATTCCAAATTGTCTTCAAAAGTGGCTAAACCATTTTTGATTCTAACTAGCAATTAAGTGGAGTTCCTATAGCTCCATATCCTCCACAGTGTTTGGTGTTATCAGTGTGTGGGTTTTAGACAGTCTAATAGGTATACAGTGATATCTCATTGTTTTAATTTGCATTTCCATAATGATAAATGGCATTGAACACATTTTCATAAGCTTATTTGCCATATATTCATTGGTGAGATGTATAGTCAGATCTTTTGGCCATTTTTTAATTGTTTATTTTATTGTTGAATTTTAAGAGTTTTTTTTTGTATATTCTTATGGTGCTGGTCCTTTATGCAATAGATATTTGCAAATATTTCCCCAGTCACTTATTTTTTAATTCTCTTATCAGTCTTCCTCACAGAATAGAATTTTAAAATTTTAGTTACATCCAATTTATATTTTTTTCTATCATGGTTATCTTTTTTGGTATCATTCCTAAGAAGTAATCATAAAATTCAAAGTCACCTAGATTTTCTTCTGTATTAGCTTATAGAAATATGGTAGTTTTGCATTTTGCATTTAGGACTATGATCCTCTTGAGTTATTTTTGTGAAATGTGTAAAGGTCTGTGTCTATACTCATTACTCATTTTTTTTTAAAATCTGGATGACTGGTTGTTCTGACACCATTTGTTGTAAAGATAAGCATAGCTTTTAATATCGATAATTTCTTTCTGAAAAATTCTATTTTTTCTCACCACTGCACAGTTGACAGTTTCCACTATCCCACACCTAGACAGTAACTAAGAAAATGACCAGTGGTTGATGCTTTATTGGTGATGTGACAGGTGTATATATGACACCAGTGATTTCAACTAGTTTAGTTTGAACAGTTTTATAGGTTGTGTAAAACTTTGTGTCTGGCACTTATACTGGTTCTGGCTACTTATTCTTTAGTCAAATCCTATAATACAGGGGCCTCCCTGGTGGTGCAGTGGGTTAAGCAATACACTATGAAGCAAACCGCAGCCACTGCAGCATGAGTTCAATCCCTGCTGCTTGCTGGGGAGGTGACCTACATGGTAGAGCAGACCTCTCCTGTCTCACCCACTGTTACCGTCAGCAGTATGTTTTAGTTAATTTGTCTGTTCTTTTCCCCACTCTGCCTCTGGTAGATCCTCTCAAACCCCCCACACCTCTGGCCTATACCCCAGTGCCTGTATGCATAAATAAATAAATCTTTTTTAAAAATCTGTAATACAATTTTCTATGTGTAATTCCTGTCAAGCATTAACATGATGATGACTTTAGTAACAGAGTAACTGAAGACTTTCTGCTGCTATTGCAACAGTGATTAACATTAAAATAAAGTAGTATGCAAAGGAATTGGGGTCTTGTTTAAAGGAAGGTCCTCACCTGTCTTTTTAACTGGTGTTTAGTGGAATAACTACTTCATAATCAATTAAGGCAATTGCTAAAAGTACAAATTCTTAGAATACATTAGAAGCTAGTGAAGTCAGAATCTCTGGTCTTAGGGCTCTGGGTGGTAACTGTGTGTCTTAACATTTGCTTAGCTATATTCTAATTATCATATGAAATGAGTCCAGGAAACTAATCCTGTTTGCAAGCCTAATTATACCAGGGTACTAGATAAAATGGAAGGATCTGTCTTATCATTTGAATGGCAAAATTTTGAGTTTATATGTGGAGTGGAAAACAAAAGTGTGTGTGTGTGTGTGTGTGTGTGTGCGCGTGCGCGCGCGCGCTCAGGAGAAAGTGAGCTATCTAAATAACTATGTGTTTCATATCTAACTTTTCTGAAGGTGGGTAAATTATCTTTCTAGAAGAAACATGTTCATTGCTATTTTTCATTTAGTGATTAAAATATAAACTCAAGTGCTCATACTGTTATAGAAATATGAGTGTATTTCTTTATCCATTTACATTCCTGAAGTTTACATTTCCCCTAATTAATACTTAAGATGTTCAGTCTCCCTGTTCACAATTCCAGTGGTTTACTTAGACCTCCATCATTTTATGGTCCGTTGTACTGCAGTGATCTTAATTCCTACCCTCTCAATTGGCCTTTCTCATTGATTGTTGTCATATGTGGTTTATATAGTGCACATCTACCAGTCATTGAAATCTTGCAAATTAAACTCATTAACAAAGCAACGGTCCTTTTATGATCTCAGCTTCAACTATCCTCTTCAGTTTTATCTTCAATTACTCTTCCAGATTGCAGTGTGCATCATCCACAAATAATTACTTGTATTTCTTTGAATATTTTCATTTATCTGGGTCTGAAGTGCTCATTTTCTTTCTTTGACAGCAGATTTAACTCCCCTGTAAAGCCTTCTCTGATAGCTGTTTGACTTTCTTGCACTTCACAGTGCTCCTCTGTGCTCTCAGAGCTCCCTCATCACACTTGCCACATTAAATACAGTTGTTCCTTTAAGCTGTTTCACCTTTCCATCAAATGAATCTTCTAGATGACTGGTTCATTTTTTGAAAGGGTCATGTGTGTGTTTATGGTTTTATCAAAACTCTGTTCCTTTCTGAAACAAACATTTTAGAGTTCCATTTCACACAATGTAGAATCTCATGAAATGGGGAAAAAAGTTATACAACTACAAAATAAATGAGTAAATATTGAAAAATGCAGCATTTTAAACAAATAGGTGAGTTCACAGGAGAGGGAAGGGTGTCTTTATGTTTCCAAATGAGAATAGAATTACAAAAGAAAAGAGTGTTAAACTGATTTTGCACTTGCACTAGATGGAGGATGAATTAGAGTGGGAATTTTCTACAGCATTGAAACCGCTTACATTTTAGTGCCTAAAGAGGGGAAATAAGGCTTTGATTTTGTGAGGTGAGAATGAGATCTTTAGTCAGCCAGATTTTTGAGTAGCTATAAGCTTAGCAAAAAAAAGAATTGATAAAATTGTGTTTGATGGCACAGGAAGACAAAACAACAGCAACAATAAAACAACAGAACATTTGTCTATTTTTCCAAGATTCCAGGTAAAAAATAATTCATCATTTGTAATTATTCAAAGCCATAGCCTTAATTTCATGGGGTTTAGGAGGAAGTCTGCATTACACATATTGTCCAACTAGATACATCTTAGTGAAACTGGAGAACATCAAAGATAGAGATCTCTAAAAGTGTAACCAAAGGAAAAAATGACCTACAGTGGTATAGCAATTTGTGTTAAAGCAGACTTCTCAACAGCAAAATTAGATGACAGAAGAAATGGAATATCATTATCAAAGTATAGATAATAAATACTTGTCAGAATAGAATTTAATATCAAATTAAGCTGTTCCAGAGAAAGCACAAAATAGACATAGGCAGAGATAGTGAGTGTTTACACGTAATTGGTTCTCACTGTAAGCCTTTTTGAGAGGCTGCATCTAAATTGAGGTCAGGGAACCTAATGTATGGCTGTCTTATGCTAGGGATAGTTACTGGTATTGTGATACGTCAGTGAACAAAGAAAGCATCCCTGTCATCCTGAATCTCACATCATAGTGGGAGGAGATAGAAAATAACAAATAAGGTATGTAGCATGTGAGTAGGTAATAAATACCTTGGAAAGAAGAGAGTGGGATAAAATTGATGACCTTTATGGAGGTAAGCAGACATCATATGTTCCAAAGAAAATGCATTCAATATAGTCTCTAACAAAGATATGAGAGATGAAGAAAGTCAGCAAACATTTATTTGGGAGAATAGTGTTATAGTCAGAGAGAAGAGCAACAAAAGCTTTAAAGTAGTGTCCTAATTGAGTCCTCTAGGAATGATAAGGAATGTTGGTATGGCTACAGCAAAGTCAGGAAAGGGATGAAAGAGGGGCCATTGCAGAATTTTGAAAAGAAGAGTGATATAACTTTTGTGTTTAAAATATCATTTTGGCCACCATGTTAATATTGCAGTGAAAGGGAAAAGTAGATGCAGTTTTTCTAGTGAGGAGATGATTGTAATAAGTTAGCAGGGGTGAGGACTTGGACAAGCTGTATTCTTACTGCCAATCAAGGTGTCTCACTACTATGTTGAATAAAGATATAAATGAATTCCTTAAAAATACAATTTTCCCATTGTACAGAATTATATACCTGTCATATTATCCTTAGATTCAGAAAACTTTAATTATTCATACTAAATCAGTATTGCATATTGAAGTTAGTTCATCAAAACGATGGGATTAAGCACTTTATAGATACAGTCTTGAATGGCAGATAGAAAAAAAGATCCAGCCTGTTGTTAGGAAACTTGTAATTTTGTTTTGAAGTTACTATGTAATTGCACAAAATAGTCTAAGTCTAGAAAATAAATGGTTATCTTATTTATATTCATGAAAAATATATCTTGAATCTGGTTTACCATGTCACTATTTTCTCACAATATTCATGAACCTTTCGGGGTACTAATTCTTATGACTAAGGATTCAAAGGCACATTAGAGACAACCAAACATGTCTAGTGATTAAACAAACATATGCATGACACATGGCCATTGGCAAAGTACTTTTATATCAAT
Source organism: Galemys pyrenaicus (assembly GCA_019455555.1). NCBI lineage: Eukaryota > Metazoa > Chordata > Mammalia > Eulipotyphla > Talpidae > Galemys > Galemys pyrenaicus. The sequence goes on along the minus strand of JAGFMF010011644.1, from coordinate 6,127,837 downwards.
GATTTCATGTGAAGCTTAAAAATTTCCTATTAAGCAGACAATAATTTTACAGAAGTGATATTGGAATTCAGAGAGTAAAAAAATTTTCATAATTTGTACTCTTAGGAATATATCAAGAAATGGGACTTAAGCTAGATTTCTGAAATTCAAAACTTGATTTTCTGCTTCTTTTCCACAGATATGATTAGAGTTGGTCATCAAGTCCCAAAAATAATTGAAGGTTAGAATTGAGTATTGGAAAAAACCAAATCCACACAGTTAGTTGCCATAGCTACTGTCATGATAACTGGTTTCTCTTCCCTAAACCACACACACACACACACACACACACCTAAACCTGTATAAAATTAGGAAGACTGACATACAGCTGGTACCTCTACTAAATATATGAGATTTTATTTTGTGCCACGTTGCTTTCTTTTTCTCTTTTATTTGTGTAGGTGAATTAAGTTTAAGGCAATTTAGTTTTTAGTTCTGCATCATTAAGTATTACTCTCTATATTGGAACTTTGTTGTATTCACCAATTGTCACCTCGAAAAAATTCATGGAAAACTCATTTAAAGGCCTCCCTGTTGGTGCAAGGAGTTAAGGCATTATAAAGCTATAAAGCTATCTGCAGCCACTGCAGCATGAGTTAGATCCCAGGCCAGAGAGCTGACCCACATGGCACAGAGGAACTCTCCTGTCTTGCCCCTGCTCCCTTCAGCAGCATATTTCAGTAGATCTGCCTGTTCTGCTCCCCACTCTCTGGTGACTCCTCTCACCACCATTTCCTTCCTCCCCCACCTCTGGCCTGTACCCCAGTTCTTGTATGCATAAATAAATAAAACCTTAAAAATAGAAGAAAATTCATTTAAATTAATTTGAACATTATCGATCATGGCTTCCTTGAATGTATCAGTATTTGCAAAGGTTAATCTGACTGTAGCATGTGAACTCTCATCTCTAAAATTCTATATTACTTATGAAACTAAAATGTGAAAGGTGTGACTCAGTTTTCTGTGGATCTGTTTATGTATCATCAAGTTGGTTGGCTCTCTGGAATTAGAATTTAAATGTATCTAGTTTGGTTGGTTGGCTCCTTAATTTCAGTTTGTCTATATTTGTTTTAGGTTGAAGTGACTCTCTACTTCAAGTTGTACCAAATGCATATTTTGGTTACTGTATTTTGCTATGCTAGTTTGGCATTTTTAATGAACCCGAATGCTGTATTGTTTCACCTCAGGTTTCCTCTTCCAATGCCTTCTTTTTCTGGCCCTTAAGATTATGTAGTATTTAGAACAGACCAGAGCCTTAGGTAGAGAAGGGCTGTCAGAGTTGGGCTTTTTAAATGAGGTTAAATTCTCAGAAGTAAGTCACTGTTTTGGAAAATGTAGTGCTCTCCGAAGAAAGCGTTCAGGACCTAGTCAGTGAGATAGGATGGGGTAAGAAAGAAAAAGAGAAAAGAATAGTGAGTTGTTATTGTTATTCAAATAGTTGAGAGATAAAGGCTACTATCCATTGATATATCAAAGAGTGAAAGAATAAGTACAAAATAGAATTAAGGACATAAAGCAAAGATAGAAAAAGGAACAAAAGTGTAAACCATTTTTGAAGAGAGCTAACCAATGAAAGACAAAGAGAAGAAATAGCAAATCTAACAGTACTCTTAATTATAACAAAATAATATGACAGAGTTGGAAGGAGTCATATTGGATCAATAAATATAATTGGAGTTAACTCAGCTCTAAAACAACTCAGCTCTTAAAACAACTCTAAAAGCAATCATCCTAATATAGTGTTGTATTCAAGGTATACTTACAATTGTGATTCAGAAAGTTAAACTGATATATTAAGGTATACTAGGAAAAATAATCTATAAGAAAGGGGTTGAAATCCTAATGTAAAAGAATTAAACTGGTAAGTATTAAAGGTCAAGTAAAGGGCACTTTCTCATGCTAAAAACTATCACAGTGAAGAATATCTGTGCACTGAATAGCACTTCAACTTTCTTTAAAAAAAGAAAGTACAGAATCTACAAAAATAAATACACTAACAATGGGGATTTTATATAGTACTCAGTATCAAACATGTCAATGTATTATATAAATCACAAGTGATTTTACAAATTTGGAATCATGTAAAATCTTATCAGTGTATCAATTGTGAGTTTCTATGATTACACATTCTATTTGATATATCAAATTAACTTATTTAAAACCATAATTGTGTATGTGCAGTGTGTGTATGAGAGAAAGAGAGACTTTAAGTTCTGATATGTCTGTCTCTTGTAAAAGTATAGGAAATAGCTATCAATCAATAAAATAAGATAATTGACCTCAATGTTGACTTTTGTCCTACATAATGAAACTCTTAATTAAAATCAATCCTGCAAAGTAGTACTAATTCTCAGGAATCATAAGCATTTGTCATGGGAAAGCTGAGGTAAACATACTAATTTTTTTTAAGGTAACATTGGTTTACATTACTGTTTATATTTTGGAAGTCTAGGATCCCCCCTTCTAATACTATTTCCATATCAGTCCCACTGCCAAAGCACCGATAGTCCGCCACCAAAGTCCATTGTGTTCCTCTTCCCCACTTTGTGCTTGTCCCTTCTTTTCCTTCCCCTCTGAATGTCTTAGTTCTGTAGTCTGCTTTTAAGGGCTGGTCTTTGAGTTTGTTTTTATCCGACATTTTGTCTATTTTCTCTACATTTCTTTCTTTTTTTTTTTTTTTTCATGAGTGGTCCATTTAAATTCACATTGCATTTCACATATTGACATACACATTTTTAATATCTCCTCAGATTCCTGTATCTGTACAACCTTGACTCACTCTGTGTACTGATCCAAAATGACATTTCAAAGTCTTTGCTTCATTGGTACACTTCTTTCTATCATGTCTGATGCTTACAAGAAATATTGTCAGACATTCTAAGAACTATCTATCACCAAGCAGTCAGATGAATGCAGAATCAGATCATTTAAATCATGTATATGCTAAACAAAAGATAATCCATTTTGGAAATAGAAAGGGAAAAAGAAAAGGTCACTCTGGTTTTAATAGCATCAATAGCATCAAACCCTATATATTTTTATATTAGATAATTTAATGTACTAGATATTTATAAAACCTTTTTTCTAGTTGCATGGCAAAATTAAGGTGATTTTGAATAACAACTTTAAGTGAACATTATCATATAGAAGCCTCTACAACATAAAACTTGGCCAAGTAACCCTCTTACTCATCTTTGGAATGTTTCTTATGAGCATTTCTAGAATAGACTTTAGGCTGTATGAAAGGATATGTAGAAACAAAACTAAATTTTGTATTTATACTGTTATTGTTGTCCTCTCTACATTATCCTACTCATGGTTTTTTCAACAGTGAAAGAGATCATCAATAAAGACCTCTTTTTCTTTAATCAAGTTATGTGTTTGTGTTATTGAATGTCACCCCTCTCCACCCACCCCAACACACAACCCCCTCACTCTCATCCTCTTTCTCTCTGGCTTTGCTATTCTTTTAGATTTATTTCTCTCTTTCCCATTACAGTTGACTTTCTCTAATCTCACATCATCTGTCTTATTGGCATCTGACAATGTTCTGTGTATTTGCTTTTCTGCATTTCTGGTAACTTAATTCCCTTTGCCAAGGTGCCTTTACCGACTGCTATTTTTGAAGTTATAAATTCTGGCTATCTTTCAAATATTGTGATATTTGATAGAGAGCCTTCCAGAGGCTATCCCAGTAAGTAGAACTGATAATTGTTTCTTCTGATTTGCCCTTCTAATATACTCATTTCCAATCTTGTGTATGTGCTTTGTTTTATCCTTATCTCTAAATTTACTGTACCCAAATAGAGACATGGGACAATTTCCTATTCTCAAAGGTTTGATTAAGTATGTGTTTAACAGGTATTTTTAAATGTCACGATGCCCAATAATACTGCCAAAATGCCAAAAATAAAATATATCTCTGGTAATTAAAGTTGTGGCATAACTTTAATGGAATCCAAGATATCATTGCTCTCTGTTTTGAGGAAGAAGATTAATATCAAAAACAACCTATCTCTGATAGGTTTCTAATATATGAAACTATATTATTTCTAGTGAAGAAAATTAACCAGGCAATTTACATAAAATCAAAATACATTTTTTTCTTTCTTTGCTTTTCTCCTGATAAATACATTCATTCCTAAGAAGTAAGTCCTGTAAACAGCAGAGACTAAAGTTGTTTTGTCTATTACTCATTAGATATAACAAAAGATCTCTTCCACTTCATCATATACTCCTTGTTGGGCAGTATCTCAGTACTCCAGTATGTCTTTCAGGGCCACTGAAATTATATTTTCATGGTGTTAGTCAATAGACTTGGTGTTTCAATAAGACTGTGTGTTTTTGGTGATGAGAAATGTGGCAGTGAATTTAATTGGTTATCAGCTTATTTCCCCACTTTTTATTTTCCTGTAAAACATGATTTGTTGGGAATGATGGCTTGTTATGCATTCCTGGCAAATTAAACAAATGAGTCAATGCTAGAGATATGTAAGATTTGAAGAATAAATAGTCAAATTAAGAATGAGGAACAGGAGCCTCCCTGGTGGCGCAAGGGTTTAAGCACTACACTATGAAGCATCTGCAGCCATTGCAGAACACAGACTTCCATCCCCAGGCAGGAAGGGGATCCACATGGCACAGCAGACCTCTCCACCTCTCCTGCCTCGCCTGCTGCTCCCTTCAGCAGTGTACTTCAGTCAATCTGCCTGTTCTGTTCTCTACCCTCTCTGGTGAATTCTCTCACCCCCTACACTTCTGTCTGGTACCCAGTTATTGTATGCATACATAAATAAGTCTTTAAAAAAGAATGAGTAATAGGATAAGTGGAAAGTGAATGTGATAGCTATTGTATAGAAAAGGTTAATTTAGAGCATTAAATTTTATAAATGGAGCTACTTTGAGTAGTAAATTCTAAGGTGTATTATGTCAGGAAAGAGTTCAAATTGAGTGATGATAGCACTTTATTTAAGAAATTAAAGAGTGATTAAGCCAATATGAGAAAAGGATCATCTATGAGAATAAATATACCTTGATTACACGTTAGAAGTTGGGTAGAGACAAAAATTGAATCAGCTACTAAAGGGATATTAGAATTAAGAAATGTCTTGGGAGGTGGGGAAAAGTTAGAAGATGGACAGGATCTTTGTGTCATTGCTTCCTTTAGGGATACAGAGGATAGATTCTGTAGGAGCAGACTCATCTTGAATGGAGCTGGGACATGAAGACTGGTTTATAATAAGGGAGGAGAGATTTTAAATTTGTTCACTTATAACGTGAATTTTATGGAATAGATAAATAGTATCTTAATAAATTGTTTTAAAATCCTATGTGGTACATAATTTCTATGGTGGTTGTCATGCATAATGTTAAAATGGATAAATGAAATAAAGCAGAAATTTTATATCATTAGACATTGACCAACTGGAATTGTGTTTATTTAGATGATTAGTCATATAGAACACCAACATATAACTTCCTTTCCCCCACTTTTTTAGTAGTTACACCAGAAATCCCTTGTAAGTTATATAAACAAGTGTGCATATACACCTTACAGTGACTCAATATGACTACCATTCTTCCTCCTTGTTGTTTGATATAGGTTATACTTTTTTGATGGGAACCGAACTGAATGAATTATTCTTTCATTGGGTAGAAAATCATTACAAATTCTGTTTTATTTGTCACAAAAGTGACTTTCCTTGTTATATAAAACTTTCACAGGATTAGAAATACCCAAGAATGAAGATGAGTCAATAATTATTGAGCTTGTGAAAGTGACCTGTTGTTTAAAGTGACCTGCAATTTTCCTAAAGCCATTACCATTTTAAAAAATTGTTAGAAACAAGAGGATAAATATGAAAGTTTACAGTAATCTCTCAAAACTTGTAGGCTTTTGGCTACTATCTGTAATACTAATCTTCAGATTGTGTTATCACATAGACTGGTGGCTAAAGACTGTTCTAGAAAGAAAGATGGAATTCCAGAATGACAATAATATTTGAGAGTTTGTAAGAGATGTTATAAACTATTATTGAAAAGTATATGAGTGTTATTGAAGTAATTGTGTTGCTAATTTTAAAACAAAATATTGCATCAGCTATTATTCTAAGCATAATAATTATCCCCATTTTACAAATGGAAAATTAGAGTTTAAATAAACTTCCCAAGGTGACTCAGCTAATAAATGATAAAAAGTAGTTCAGTTTAAGGATTTTTGTGATTAGTCTCAATCTTAAAATAATTTAAGTAAGATCAATGAATTTTATATTGTTTAAAACAATATAAAATTTATTGTTTATACTTATTGTTTATATTTATTATTGTATATATTTATTATTGTTTATATTATTGTTAATAATATAAATTTTATTGTTTATATTGTTTATATAGTTTACATCTCTCTATAGCTTTAGACTCTTGGAGTAGTGCCTTTGTTAAATGCCTCGTGTTATCTACTTTTATACATAGTTGATATACAGAACCTATATTTTAGTAATATTTACATGCTTTATGTAAAACCATATTTGAGAAATTATCCAACTTTATCAGCAATTACAAAGTGACTTGCTTAATACCTTAATAAATAACCTTAATATCAAATATTGCTTCAAAATATTTGTCTTTTGTGTGAATGCTAAATAACCTGATATCTTTTTGATTTTACTTTGGCTAGTAGGTTATTTAGAGATAAACATGGTGTTTAATGTCTCAAATTACCTTTCCTTTATCATATTTTTCTCAACTTAAAAATAAACATGGTGTTATTTAAAATGTTTTATATTGTTTCATTTTGTAAATAACTTTACAGATTTTTGAAATGAAATGTGATAAAGTTATAAAATATTAGTGGATTTGGAGCAATTAGTGAGTAAAAAGCTAGAGAGAAACCACATTATTTTACCTTTGAGACTGCATTAAAAACAAAACTTCCTTCACTTGTGACTTAAAGTAGAAAAGAGTTTATGAACTCTAGAAGTCAAACAAACTGCCTCTATTTGAAACTTAAGCTCACTTTCCCACTTCATAGCTGCTGTGTAACCTTAAGCAACTTATATCTCTGTGCCCCCTTGTTCTTATATATAAAATGAAGATAATGTTATTATGAAGACTAAACCAGTATTACTTGTGCAGTGATTTGAAATAAGCCTGACACAAAATAAATTGTAGACATTTATTAATTTTTTGAAAAATAAATAGAACTAGAGACTTTAGTTACAGAATACAATTAATTTATGATCCCATAGAATGTGTTGCTTAAAACCTATAAAATATTATACAGTAAATTAAATTATCTTTAGAAGTAACATATCTAAGTTTAATACTACTTAGTCTTGAGCAAGTTCTGTCCTCTCACCCATGACTTGGTTGTCTAAGCTTCATAAGTTTCTTTGTAGATTGAGGCAGACAAGTATAAAATGCAGCAGCTTTTCCATCTTTAATGCAGAATGAAGTTGCATTAGTAAAATTAAAAAAAAAAACAGCATGGCAAAAATAAAGGCTGACACTTAGTTTTGTGCAAATCACATCAACTGATTAAATACAGTATTTCTCAGAATAACTATTTTAATTTTTTATCAAAAGTCTACAGATTTTAGGATTTATTAGCAGCATGGGATTTTTGTTGCTATTAGAGTATACTTATTGATCATTTGAATTTTAAAAAAAAAACCTTTTAAAAATTATTATCCCTCTTACAATGGAAAGACCTTTTATGATGACTTTTATTATCACTTAATATGCTTTATAGTTCCATACTGAGATATTAGGAAGTGAAGTTTCCTGAGAGCCACAGGAAATTTTTAAAAATGTTGTTACAGTATTTTCCTGAGTAGCATGCTTTGGGGCATAATTTGCCAAATTAATTTTAATTCTCCCAATTTTCTAATCTTGAAGATTTTTAATCCAAATTTTGTCTTTCTGAAAGATGATACAAACTTTAGCAATTTCCTAGTCAGCATACATGTAAGTGCCTTTGTTAAAGTTTGAAAAATCAAGGTAAAAATTAATTCTAACTAGAAGTTATAGTCATAGAGGATGAATTCAAGAAATCCCTGGTGCATTTTAATAACTGACAAAGGTAAGAGGATAAATACAATATTAATTTTATGCATTTTATGCTTGAGTAAACATAAAAATTTGTAATTGTATTTACAGGGTTTGGCTGTGTTGAAAGATAAGGGATAATTACATTCATGCCTGATGGGAAAAAGACTGCACAAATTATGCAGGTTTTGTATGTTAACAGGACTGTAATGCTAGGAAATTCAATCAAATGTTAATTAATTACAAGAAAAAGTGCTATCTATGAATGTATTACAGCAACTTAATCTATATAGTGTATGAATTGAAAATATTTTCATTTTTCTCCTTATTATAATTTATTCTATCATACACAAAATATGGCATGATTAACATTTTACATAAAGTAGATAATTATGATTCAAATAATATTTATGCAGCTTTCCTGAATAGATAAGGTATACAGCTGTGAGACTTAGTTCTTGGTCTTTACTCAGGCCATATATCACTATTTACATTATGAATTCTGGGTTAGATTTATTTTGTCTTATAACTTCTAATATTGTTCTAGAAAAAACATATAAAAGTATTTATTAATTATGATAATGTTTTTCTGTTGTATTGTTATATGAGACTAATTCAACATTCAGGGTAATCAACTTAAATGAAACAATTTGTTGAGTATTAATCCTTTTTGAAGACTTTAGTCAATGTAAAACAGATTTAAACATATATTATAAAAATGGTCAAATTAATTAAAATATTAAGACAATTTCATTCAGTCTTGTAAATTTAAACCATGGGAATCTGGTCTTTAGTCTTTTATTCATGCTTATATGTTATTTAATGATGACACATTGAACTATTTTACATATCTTGTAATATCTTTGCCAACTTCGATTTATCTTGAAATAAACAAGACAGAATCTTCTAAGTATGTATGATCTTTTCCAACAATAGGTCTTGAACAAACAGGATTAACTCATTTTAACAGATATTCAGAGTGTCCCAACCTACATGCAAAAAACTTTTATAGGTATAGAGAAGGTAAATGAGACTCAGCTTGCACTGCTTTCCTTGGAATGCTGAATATAAACTGAAATCAGGATGAGATCATTTTTAAAGAGCAATGAAAATCTGCAATTTGAATGCTACATTGATTTGATTCCTTTAAGTGGGTCCATATTGTTTGCATTTTCTTTTAAAATCGTAATATTCATTTGTTTCTGTTCTGATTTAGCTGAATAGAGGCAGTTTATGGGTAGAGTGTTCAAATGTGTTCATTATTTCTATATCTTCCTGTGAGTAGGTAAGTAGACTTAGTAGAGATATAGTGTGTGAACTTTCTGCCTTCTTCACTGAAAAGGGTTGAAGAGACTAAGTCTTCCCAACAGGCTCTATTGAAAGTTTCTATATAAATATCTTTTTCAAAGGCAATCTCTGCTCAGACCTCAGAGCTGCTCCCTTGATATCAACCTTTTGCCAAAAATGTATTTTGGGATAGCAGAGTTTTGCACCCCTATACTACTATTGAGGTATAGAAAAAAAAAAATTCTTCCATCCTGTCTGGGGTCTTCTGAGACTAGAAGACAAACAAATTAACATCATATAGATTAGTAGGAGAAAAACCCAAACTTAAAGAACATATATAGAGAGAATTTACAAGACTATAAATTATAAAATCAAATGGGACAGACCAGGGATATATATCCTGCAGTTAAGGACATGGGACATCAAAGAGAGAAAGAATGGGAGATTTCACATGACAGGAGACACTACCCTTATTTTTTTACCCTGAGAGTTGTAAAAAGATCAGTTTTAGAGAGGGTGCATTCAGTGATAAACCTATATCTAGATGACACCCCCAAAGTAAGTATTTCTAAGTCACAAAAAAAATAGGGAATTGTGAATTTTTCCTGTATTAGGAAAAGGGCAAAGAAATGAGACAAGGTCAACAGGACTTCTTAGCCTCTAAGAACTTCACTGCTCTTAAAATAAGATGCATTCTTTAAGTAATGTAGTAGTCTGTCTGAGATCCACAACATCTTGAAGAAGCTTTAATTCCCCATACCAAGGTGACACTTATTGGAAGAGGATAATTCTGGACACATTGAGAAAAGCCTGTCTGACCCTTTTGAGGAGACAAAACCGCTGTATTTCTTAAAACATAAGCATATATGAAAATAAAAGATGTAGCCAAGTCATTTTGCTAATTTGTACTTATCTTTTGGTAGTTAAAATATTTTCATCAAGTGACTAGAAAGTTCAGCACTATAGTTGAGAGAGGGTCAGAAAAAAATAAAATTTACAGATTTCCCTGAAATTCAGTCATTCCTTTCTCCACACTAAATTAACTGCTAGTTTCTAATTAATTGATTGTCAGACATCTAAGAATTTATGAATCATGAGGTATGAATGTTTGGTATCTTTTTTGCTGAACTTCCGTCTTCCAGTCTGTATTGGATCTTTGCCTAGCTTTATTATGATACAAACTACAAAATGAGTATTTCTGTTTTGGCTAAGTTTTTACACAAAACTACTTTAGAAGCTTAAGATAAATCAAGCTTATTTCCTTTCTGCAATAGTAGTTCAGTGAGTCTGTTAATGGAAATTATAACACAAAGCATTTAGACAAAATTCTGAGGACACTCTGCAGCTGTCAGGGGTTCAATGTGATATTTGATGCAGAAAATCCAGGGGCTTAGAGAACCTTGTTTAGATTTAGACATGTGGTGTTTCATAGCAAGTTTAGATTAGGCACTAGAGCTGATTGTATTTAATTCCAGAATGTTTTGTGTGATTTTCAGAGTTCATGTCATTCAACTAAAAGCTGTTTAAAACTAGCCATTTTTACCCAATTAAGGTAGTTTAAAAATACATTTTATAGTTATATAAAGAATGTGACAACAAGAAAATTATAAGTAAATATATCATCTCCAAACCTCACCACCTGGAAATAAATATGAAGAATCTAGCCATTCCTGAATTCTTGATACAGGAACTATGAAAGATAATTGATGTTTATTTGTTGTTTCAAGGTGATAAATTTTGTGGCAATTCAGAATGCAGCAATACAAAACAAACACAGAAGAGGATTAAGATGGAAGGTTAGAATTAACAGAGGGGACACTCTAGTTGGTCCATCCTGATTACATTTTTTAGATCAAATTTATAAATTATTTCTGAAATTTAAAATGTTACTAAATTCTGAATTTAAGCATTTTAAGTATTTTGAACTTCAAGGACAGAAAACAGTAAACTAAAATATCCATTCTTCAAAAAAAGAACATTTATTAATGATAATTCTAGGTTACTCTCTATGCATATACACAGACAACAATAAATGAGTTGGCAAAGGACTTTGACTTAATGCTATAGTTATTTTACCAAATGATTAATGTCTCATTTAGCGGCATTTAAAAGAAGAAAAAAAATCAGTTGATATTAAGTTTAATAAATTGCTGTCTTTAAATAATGTTTCCCTAACAGTGAGATATTAATTTCTAAACTATTTATGTAAAAATAAAATTATATAAGAAATACGAGCAGATTGAGTCTTGGTTTGTTTTCTATGTATAATATCCAATATGAAGCAGATATGTATTGTCCTCTGGTATGAAATGAAAGGAGGTGAGTATATATTTGTTTCCACCTTTTTTGTACCCAACTTTCCAATCATTTTCCATCATATTTTAACCTTGTAAGGGTTTATAATATCTGCATGCTATTTGCAGTCATTATTCATATGCATTTGTTTAGCTTTATTTCAAATAATTTAAAATAAATGCTTTAATACATACTATATTCTTTACGTTTGCTATTGATTTTTCTACTGATCTTCCACTTGTTTTTGCTCCCATATATGTGCCTTGATCTTATTTTAATTCCTTTAGGTGATTATTCATCTATGAATAATAATAGACCTGTTGACATAGTGACATAGTGCATAAATGGAAGAGTGGGAGATTTTAGTAACTGAAATCTTGAACAGTTATAACTAGCATTGATCTGAACATTCTTTCATCAAATTACTGTGATGTTTTTACTTAGGGGCACATTGTTTCAGCGAGGGGCCACCTAGCCTCACAGAGATCCTTCTTAATTTACACACCTCTAGTTTGTGATCTGGAGGTTAGCAGTTTTCCTTTAATTTTTACATTCACTTCATTCTTACATTTATATATTTAGAAATTAAACTTGAGCATAATAACAATCCTATAACAGCAAGAAAAAAACATGGAAAAATAATAGACATACTAAAAATTTAATAAGAGATATTCTACCTATTTTTCAAAGGATATTTTAAGATGTATATAAACATATTTAAAACTAAAATACATATATTCATGTAGATATATTTTGTTATAGATATTGTCATGTGATTTGATCAGGACTCAATTTAGCTAACAGTGGGAATCTTTGCTTTGTTTTAATATTATTATATTATACTCATAGTATAAAAATTTTTAAATTTATATAAGGGACAAAGTTCTTGTTTTTTTCAGGTAATGAGAATTTCCCTGTGCTTTCTGATTTTTCTTTTACAGAAATATATTTTAACATTTTCCAAGATTTGTTATTATTCATTAGGACTATTTATACTGATTTGTGTGAAGCCTTTTGCTTGTTGTGAGTAGTACATGTATCTCCTGTATATGAAAATCTATTACTATGCCTCTTCTGCTAGTGACATTGGTTTATTTTATGAAGGATAAGAATGTTCATAGAACCAGATGAGTATAAAAATCTCCATAGCCAAATGAATATGTATGTTTTTACCTATTTTGTCCAGAAATGGTGACTCAAATTTTTTTCCCAGTAGAGAGAAGAGCAATAACCTATAGAATAAGCAGTTGATTTAGGATGATATTTATTTGAGATGAAAGTCTTTATACAGGTTATATATCCATCATATTTTAAGACTTATACCTGAGAAATATATAACTATTTATAGGGTTTTTTTTATTTGATATAATTGTGTGTGTGTTTGTATACACTCAAATAATTTAGGGCAATGTTTTTCTACTCATTAAAAATATATTGAAAAATAAAGAAACTGGGTAATTCTTTTTCATATCTCTTTCGTATGAATTCTTTATTCATCTTTGCTTGTTTTATTTTTAATTCATTTAGTTAATATACCATTAGTTAACAGTACTGATAACTTTCAGAAGTATAGCTTCATACCTTGATAAATGTATATAACATACCAATCCTATTGCCAAAAGTCTAGATACCATCCATCACTGTCCAATTGAAACTTTCTACACATTCCTCCCATCTCCTTCCCCTTGGCCAAATATTGTTGTCAGAGTCTAAGAGGTTGTTTTGTTTTATGTGTTTATTTCCTCTTTTTCTTTATAGTCCACATATGAGTGATATGGTATTTATCTTTCTCTTTCAGTGTTATTATTTTTTTTTGTTAACTAATGAGCATTAATTAGAAATTTTCATACTGTTTTGATTTTTGTTTCTTTAGGGGATATCTTAATAATGAAATTACAATAATAAATTTTTGAAGAAAAGTATTGTATATTTTCACATAAGCATTATATATAGCATACTTAATATATAACAGATATTATATGTAATAATATATATTAATTTTTAGTATTGTGATAATTCAATTTGATTTATATCAATGTATTTATTTTAAATTATCTTATGAGAAGAGAATCATTTAGCAATTCTCATTACTGAGAATCATTAAAACACCTATGTCTTAGATGGTTAATTTTCCTAGGGCTTATCTTCCAACAATTAACTATTATTATTACTATATGATTTCAGATGAAGTTATATCCTAAGATGAATAGAGATTAGTAAAAGTATCATTTAATAATTATAAAACATTTGGAAAATATAAAAATGCATGAGAAAATAAAATTTTTACATAATAGTATTCCTCGGTGAGAATCAACATTAATACAGAAAATTTTCTCTCATTTCTTCTATCTCAGTAACCAGGTAGATGTTTAGATAAATTGACTTACACAGTGGTTATCTAATATATATTAAGTTTATAATTCTCATTATGTAAAATTTATTCTGTATATGCTATATAAATATTACACTTATGTAATTTTATATATAGGATAGTTTGTATGCTTATTTTTCACTTAGTTATGCAGAATTGCATTCGGTATTTTGAAAAAAAATGTTGTGTCAAAGGAAATTGCCTATATGTCTTCTTGTTTTCTATTCATGAAATTACATGTTTGGACAAATATTGGAAGAGTAAACTGTCTCTTCAGACAACAGGGCACTATTATGTCCATTTTACAAATATGACCTTGAGATCCAGATACATGATTGAATATAAGTAAATAAGTTGGGATGAAGGTTGGGGTTGGTGATGAGAGCCTACTTACTTACATTCTGCTGATTTATGTTCCTGCTACATTTTTCTATGAAATTTCATCTCACTACCCTTGTAATAATTTCCCTTGAATTTCATGTTTCACGAATTGAATAGTTAGAATATGAGAAAATGTCCTTTTTGGACTTTTGCTTTGAATGAAAATATACCTATAGAGTTAAGCAGAAAATGATTAATTTAGGGCTCATAATACAGAACCCCTAAAAATAGAATTATTTTGGCACCCAACAAAATTTTCCCGTCAATCCTTAAACACCATATGTGGTCACAGGACTCCTTTGTTCTAAAAATTACATTTGTTTGTGCTTTGTTAATCATTAATATATAGTGCAGAGGAGTTCAGAGACTTTATAGGAAATTATAAACACTCCCTTAAAATTTTAAAGGAAAAAAGAGCACATTTATATTTGGAAAAAGTAGACCTCCTATACTAAATCAGTCAATAGAGGAAGAAGAGTCATTTGCCCTTTGGATGTCAGAAAGTCAATAGCAGTGTGGAAGTATGAACTACACATATGTGCGGGTACCCGCTCTTTGTGATCTTTGGAAGAAGTGGTGATTCCATAAAGCATTTCAGAAAGTGCTAAGCAATTTTATTTCCCATATTCTGCCTTGTTTAAGTAGAACCCATTAAGCATATCCACAAAATTAATGTTATAATGAACTGAAATGAAAAAGAAAAATTATAAATTATAAATATATAAGTGTATAATTCTCAATCTACTTATTGAACAACTTAGTTGGCTAGGCAGTGGCTCTTATTTTTGCTATGTGATGATAGTTGGCATTTTTTTACCTGATGTTTGGCATAATCGTTTGTTTGATGGAAACATTTGTATTGGATTGTAGGTACATAATTTTGACTGGTTCTACTTTAAAAACCATAGGGTAAAGAGAAGTAAAGCTTGATTATTCCACAGGAAAAAAACATAAAATAATATTACTACTAAGAGAACACTGTCTTAGTATATATATTAAGGGGCCAATCACAGAATTTTATAAGGAAAAGGCAGAAGTAAGAAAATTATTGATTGGCTACAGCTTAAACAGTTGTTTGTAATTGTTGTTCAGAGATTTCACTTTTATACCCTTGAGGCATTTATATGCTTAGATTTTGGTTTGTATATGTAGACACTGTTGTATTGGATCCAAAGGAAGCATTTCCCCATTTTCAACCTGATATATACCCAAATCATATGGGATTAATTGCCTCCATATATAATCAGTTTGACAGTTCCCCCCATTTTGGGTCTTCTTCTCATACCATGAGAGGCTGACGAAAATCTTAGAGATTTAAAAGCACAGCATTTAAATATAAGAAAGACCAGTCCCTTTAATTTCTGCAAGAGACTGAAATAATTTAGTAATCAGTAACAAGTACAAACTGTCATTTTAAAGACTAGAATTTACAAGAAGCACAAGAAACTAAAATACCTAGAAATGAGCTGACAAAATTATGCAAGACTTCTTCATAGCAAGATGACAAAACAATGATGAAAGTAAAGAAGACATAAACAAATGTCCATAGATTGGAAGACTCAGTATTGTAAAGACTACATTCTACCCAAATTGATCTATAGATTTTAAGCAATACTAAAGTGTGTTTGTGTGTGTGTAAATGGACATACTTGTTCTGAAATGTATTTGAATTGTAAAAGCACAAAGGTAACTATATAAAATTGGAAGAAAAGAGTTAGGAAAATTTATTTATTTTGAAAATATTTATTTATGCATACAAGAAATGGGGTACATGCCAGAGGTGAGGGGGGTGAGAGGATTTACCAGAGACAGAGTAGGGAACAGAACAAGCAGATTGACCCAAGCATGCTCCTGAGGAGTGCAGCTGGCTAGGCAGGAGAGGTCTGCTGCACCATGTGGGAGGTCTTCCTGACTGGGGATTGAACTAGCGCTGCAGTGGCTGCGGATGCTTCAGAGTGTTATGACTTAACCCCTTGCACCGCCAGGGAGGCCCCAGGTCAGACTAATTTAAATACATGTACTATCATGACTTATAAAATATCAATCAACTGAGTGATGTTAGCATGAAAATAGAGAAACTGGCCAATGGAATAAAAGTTTTTTTTTTAACATTTGAATATGATTTTTCATTTTTTAAAATTTTATTAGATTTATTTAATTGTATTTGACATCATTTCTAGTCCCCAGGGAGTTCCCACCTCCATTTCACCCATCACCTCAGTCCCTTGTGCTCTTAGAGTTTAAAAAACAAATTCACACATGTAAGATCTTTTGAGGTGCAATGAATAAACAGTGGTCCTTTCAGTGAACAGTGATGGGTCAATTTGTATTCCCATATGAAGTAGTAAATAGTGATGGATCAATTTGGTTCCATATATGGAAAATAATCTGTTCTTTATGTTATTATTTATATGTTTGATAAAAAATGGACAGGTATTAATGTTCAATTCAATTGGTTCTGAAAAATATCAGCTCCTATGTAACTTTTACCCCAGTGAAGATTATTGCACAATAACCTAAGACCAGAGAATTCCCGCGTTTCTTCTCTAGTCATTCTTCTCTACCCTGGCCCAAGATATTTCTTATTTCAACCACCAATAACTTAGTTTGACTTTGTGTGAAACTTCATAAAATGCATTCATTTAGTATTCACTCTTTATTGTGTAACTTCTTACGTGCATCTGGATTTTTAAAAACATGGTGCAAGTACAACTTGATATTTTGACAAAAATATTCCCTTCCACCAGGTTATAAACTGTTGGCATCATCCCCCAAATTATATTATATCCACTTTTCATATAATATTTCTGATATTCATCTGTGTTGTGTGTATTAGTAGTTTTTTGCCTTTTTATTCCTGGGTATACATACTCATTGTTTGAATATGCCATTCATGTAGTGATGGTTGTTTAATATTTAATGCTCTAGCTTTTGCTATTTTGAATAAAACTTACATTCTTATGCAAGTCATGTTTTGGATATATGTTTTCATTTCTCTTAGGTAAATACCCCAGAATGGGATTATAGGGAAACAAGGTAAGTGTATCTTTAACTCTAGTAGGAACTGGGAAAGAATTTTCCAAAATGATCATATTATTCTTCATCCCCACCAGCAGTGTCTAGAGTTCATTACTCAATCTTCTCAACAATCAAGAATTTCTCACTAAACTGCCTGTTGAATTCTTTGTCCATTTTATTGCATTTTTCTTTGTATAATTTGACCTGTTACAACTCTTTATAAATTCTGGATATGATGAATCTTTTCCATATATAGTATAGCAAATATTTAAGATCTACTCACCTTTTTATTTGCATCTTTGTCTTTCAGTGAGCAGGTTTTAAATTCGATGAAATCCAGTGTATTTATTTTATTGCTTTCTATCATATATAATGTGTGCAGAGTAAAGGAAGATTATTCCTGATGTTTAAACACAGTTTAACAAGGACAATAATTTCACTTTCTACTTCTATTTCATAACAGGTAATTTCCTAAATAAATTTCTCTTTAAAATCATAATCTTCAGGCCTCTGGTGGCACAAGGGGTTAAGTCTCAGCACTATGAAGCTATCAGTTGCCACTGCAGCATGAGTTCAATCCCTGGCGAAAGCAAACTTACATGGCACAGCAGACCTCTCATCTTGCCCACTGCTCCCCTCACTAGTGTATTTCAGTAGATCCATCTGTTCTGTTCCCCACTGTTTCTGGTGGATTCTCTCACCACCCCCACCCCTGTACCTCTGGCCTATACTACAGCTCTTGTATGCATAAATAAAGAAACTAAATCTTTTTTAAAAATTATAATCTTCATTCAACATTAATTTATGAACATGTGCAGAGTATTATGGAGGAATTAAAGATGTCAATGCTTTTTTGTTGAGCTTCTTGCTTGCATGACCTCTTTCTGTATATGTGTATAGGGAGAAAGCAAGCTCTCTATTGTCTCTTCTTACAGTGAACTAATCACATCATGTAGGCTCCACCCTCATGACCTCATCTCACCCTAATTACCTCCTAAAGGCTCCATTTCCATGTACTATTACATTGGGAGTTAGGGCTTTAACATATGATTTTGGGGGACACTCAGTTCATAATAATAAGTAAGAGTTAAAGGGCATAAAAATGGTGAGACATTCTCTGGAACATGGCTCTACAATGTAAAACATGACTAAGAGGCCATGTTTAGGAGTCAAGCTATCTTGCAAAGGGAAGTCTTTGTGTAAACCATGTGCTACAATGGACCATTGGAATAGAGGGCACTTAAGGACTAGAATGAGAAACATCTCACCAACTAATAAAGAAGTAAATAAGATAACTTTATGAGAGCTACTTAGTTAATAAGCATACCTATCTGAAATAATGCATATTTATAACCTAAAAGAGTCATCACCAAATAAAACTAGACTCTAACTGGGTAAAATATATGTAAAGAAAATATATCAATGAGATAGAAATTTTTCATACAGAGCTTAAAATAAATCATTGAAAAAATAATAAAGCTTTCATCAAGATATTGAAAGCACCTATCCAATCATTGTCTAAGGGAAGGGGATCCTATTCAAGGGGTTTTCAGTATCCCAGTCCCATTGGCAAACTCATTCGAGTCTCAGCTGGATGCCATAATTACCTGCATTAATCTCTCTTCCCTTGTTCTGATCTCATGCTTGACAAGCATCCATCAGAGTAGAAATTGGCTCTTGTCTATATCTGACTGTGTGGTTATGCCACACCCCCCAGGAGAGATATATTTCTCACTGTAAATCAATTAAACAACAGCATGACTTTATGTTTTAGTCATTTCTGCTTTGGAGAACCCTCTTGAGAGATGAAACCCTTCTCAGTTTGCTATAAAATGAAGTGTCTAAGTTTGTGGGGGCCAAGAAATCATGGTAATAGGCAGAGTGCTAATCTGTGAGATGTGATAGAAATCACTAGTACTTCATGGTGATATCCAGAGATTGTTTTTGATTATGTTTATGTTCTAGTCCCCCATTTTAAACTGGCACATAGTATAACTTGTCTCATTTATTGTCATTGATCATAGCAGTTCTTATCTTACTTGAGTTATTATTAGAATGCAACTACATTTTCAATTCTTTATTTAATAATGACTGAAACTGAGACTAGAAGCTACAAAGAATAGATCATACTAATTATTGTTCCAGAATTTGACCAGATTGATCAGAAGTCAGATGACTTTCTTTGTTATATTTGTGAGTACATGTAAAGTCATTTTATTATGTTTTTATTTCTTTACAAGACGCAATTTAAACAATAATTTCGAGGTCACTTATAAATCTCTCAATATTTCATAATTTTTTAAGATTATTTTTAATGATAAAATTGGGCCTCCCTGGTGGCGCAGTGGGTTAAGCAACACACTATGAAGCAAACCGCAGTTACTGCAGCACGAGTTCGATCCCTGCTGCCGGCCAGGGAGGGGACCCACATGGCATGACAGACCTCTCCTGCTGTGCCCACTGCTCCCCTCAGCAGTGTACTTTGTTGATCTGCCTGTTCTGCTCCCCGCTCTCTGTGGTGAATCCTCTCACCCCCCCCCACACCTCTGGCCTGTACCCCGGTGCTTGTATGCATAAATAAATAAATCTTTAAAAAAAAAGATTATTTTTAATGATAAAATATATTTTCATTCTGCAAGTTCCAAATGTAATTTGTGAGGGAGCAAAGGAGGAGTAAGGTCTGAGCATAGGTTCCTAAACTTCCTCTCACTTAAATTCTACAGATGAAGCTCAAAATCCAAAGTACCTGTTCCAAAGTCTCTGGCAACAGTTTTTGCCAGCATGTCCACAGAGAGGTATCTTGTCTTACTGAGTGCTTCCTATCACTCAGCTGAGTCTGTGCAAGCAGGTACCTGCATGCTGAGGATACCATGTTGCTCCATCCTACTGTAGTGAAACCTCTCATCTCTTCCTGTATCATTTACTATGACACATTTCACCCAGCTCCTATATTTCAGATAACCAATAAGGAAAAACTATCTCAATTGCAATTTTTAAAGACATCTACATTTACTTTGCATTTAATAAAAGCAAAGTGATCTTTCCAAAAATATAAGGTGAAACAATCTAAACAATTTGTGCCTAACGCTTTAATCATGTGCTTTGCTTGTTTTTCTCCCTTTTTCAATACAGGGAGCTGAATTAATCATCCTTGTACCCATCAGCGTCTACCACAGTGACAAATATTAATTGGATTAGATTTAGTAGTTTGATTTCAATAGTCAAAATCAGTTCTTTCATTTATGAAACATTTTAAAGCTGTGAGAATTTATACTGCCATTATTGAAATGTTTACTGTCAGAAAATTAACAGTCTCTGGTATTATAGAATCCTTCTTCAAGTGTTGTCCCCTCTAATTATAGTGACTCATTGCAAATTTAATGAGTCAACTGAGTCAACTGAGCATCAGATATGAATCATAAGTTTTTTTAAAGGTATTTGTAGGTAACTTTCTGTTATTCTCTCCTGCATAATATATGTAGATATGTGTATGGTATCTTCTGCTTTTCATTTTAGAAGATAATGAAATGATAATTATCATGTTAACTACTTGGCACAGTTTAGCTTTCTGAGCCATTTAGAGTATCATGTAGGGGAAAATAAAAATTGGCAGAAATGCATTTCAATTGCATTTCTCCTTGACATTAAAGAAGGTTAAGAGTGTATCTGTGCTATCTTTGAAGTGTTTTAATCCTTTTTGTTCTCAGAAATGAAATAGAATATTGTTGATATTTTCCTTGAAAAAAATTCAACTTAATTAACAAACATGAATTAAACAGTTTGAGTCCTTACCAATTTCTCCTTTCTTTACTCTGGAAAATGGAAAATAGTTCCAAATGGAATTTGTACTGTCTCCCAATTGCCTATAAGAATTCTATCTATGGTTGAAAATAGTTCAAAACTACTCCTTTCCTGACAAAGTTTTCTAACATCACCTATTTGAAGTTTCTGTATTATCTATGTATTATGTATATATTTATTTGCCAAACTAAAAGGAAATGTTCTGTTAAATAAAAATAAAAAAACACAAGAAAAAACCCCAAAGAACAAGCAGGTGAATGTGTATTTCCAGAATCTAAGATAACAAAGCATTCCATGGAGAGAGTGTTCAATACCACTGAGAAACAGAGCTGAAGGTCATTCTTTAATGACCATGATTTGGCAAAAGGAAATTGTTGATGAGCTGGAAAAGGACAATTTCAGAATGAGTTGAGGAGTAAATAATGATTAAAATAATGAGATATAGTGATTAGAATCAGTGAGAATAGACAATTTCTTGGGTCAATTGGAGTAATTGGAGTAGAGGGTGTTTTTCTTTGTTTGGTTTCTTTTGTTTCTTTGCCTGATTGTTTTAATAAAGGAGAGATTGAAATGGGCTCCTGTTTTGGGTCTATATACAAATCTTATCTTGGTCATTCTGTGCAAAGAACACAAAGGAATTGGCCTTACTTCTACTCTAATAGTAGCTATTGACAGTTCTGCTATCTAATTTATAGTAATTCCCTTAATCTCAGGGTTTCATGAAGATGATAGTGTTAATCTTCTATATTCAACATTCAGTTCCTTCCACATTGACATTGTTTGTAGTTTGAGAATTGGATGTGCCAACCCACATTCTTTGTCAATGACTTTGACTAAATATTAATGGAATTTGAGACACTTAAAGAAGTGATGCAAGAAGCCAGGTGAGAATATTCTGTTTGGGACAAAAAGACTATAAGTTGGATCTTTAGTGGTAAACTAAATGTAGTATGTACACACGTAGATTTTCAATGATGCACTTGTGAAACTGACATGGTGTTATGCTGCAAGTTATTTCAACAAAAATACCATAAATGAAAACGAAGTAGTTATTTAGATGTTTTAATTTCATAAATACTAAAATCATACCAAGTGATTGATATTAATTTTAGAATTACAGTGACATCATAACGTCACAGATAATTGCTTCGGAAGCATGTCTCTTGTTTAAAATTTAATCACCAAAATCTTTGCTGGAACAACTAAGCTTTATTGTTTATTTCTCTATTGTATTCCTATTTCCAGTTAATATTGACTAGAATTCTATTTTCCCATGATTTACATCATAGTCTGGAGATAAGAAAGCATTTAATTAGTTTTTTTTTATTTTTTTAGGTTAGCATAACTTTGATTTGGTAGTCTATAAAATAAAGTATGGCTTTTCAATCATTGTCTTTGTCAGTTTTATTCACTTTTCACTAAACTGTGTATTAGAATTATGATAAAGAATGTACTTATGCTGTACTCACACTACTTTGTGATCAAAACTGCTGAGTGCTTTGGACTTCTGATATATGACCATTTTTCATTTTATAGTTAAATGCAACTTTGATAATTCTATGTCCTTCTTAAGTGTTCACGGTCATAGAATAGTAAGGCTTTATTTTAGAAGTACGTAGTTAAGTAATAGTGACTTTAGATGTGCTCTGTTGGACTTACTTATGGATGGAAAAGAAGGAATTTTTTAACAGTTAATTGAATCAGTTTCAATGCTTGCACTTTTTAACATGGTTAACATTGAACTGGTATTTACAACAGAACAAATTGTTACAAAATATGGATCAGACTAAATTACTATGACTTTGAACAAGGAAGGGAAAAAGGATGAGTTTTTATACTGTATTACTTTACTTTATGTAATGTTTAATTTTTCCCCCACAAATAATATTTCCTCTTTGTAGAAAATTTTAATTTAAGGTAGAGGAAAAAAATTAACATGTGTTCACTAACCAAATACTATAAAACAACTACATTATCAGTTAGCATTTATTATTTATTTGCTAGGTATATGTCTTGCTCACAAAACCCACTTTTATTTTTTCAGTATTCCCTTACTGGCCTATTTTTATTTGCCTTTCCCCTCTCCTATACTTTATCTTTTTTTCTAGATGACAATTCTCAGTGGAATTTCTTAAACTTACTTTTTATTCATAGCATTTTAAGCCCTACGTTTATATTATAAATTGTTATTTATAAATTGTTAAGTTATAAATTGATAATTTTATCCATGTTAAACATGTGCATGTTACTTTATTTCACATACTAAATATATATATTCATTTTTATGTATCTAAAAATAGTTGTAAACATTATATAAACTCTAAGAATATAGAGTCGTTTTATTCTCAAGATTACAAATACAAATAATTTGAAACTTTCAAACAAGCATGAAGGAAAACTAATATTCTATTAGATATTTAAGGCAATTCTATTTTTTGGTGTATGTTGTAAACAATATTTCAAAAAAAGAGAAGCTTCCCCAAATTTGGCTCTAACTTCATAGAATAGTTTTCATCAAGTGAATTTCTGGGTCAAAAGATGTGAACATTTTTAAGGCACCTGAATACAGAGGAGGGCAAATTATTCCTCCCGATGAATGAACAACTCACTCTGCATCACACATAAAATAAATCAAATAACATTATACTAAATACAGTTATATTTTAAGATATTATTTTAAAAATATGTAGTAATTGTATAAGTGTGTTTTCTTACATTGATTTACATATCTTTGGTTAATGTTTTTGATATTTGTCATCTGTTATCCACAATATAAAATTAAACATTCATATCTCTGTCCATTATTCTTTTTTAGTATTATTTTAATGTTGTCTTTATTGATTTAATAAGGGTTTTATATGCAAAAATCATTTTCCCAGCTGTCCTTTCAAATTGCTTTGAGAGAATTTGCTTTAAAAATGGGTTGTTGATTTTAATGAAGAACCACTATCTAAGATTATGTACATTATGCAATGTATCTTCTGAGAAGGAGAGAAATTTCTTAAAGATCTCAGAAAGAAAAATTATGCTGCATCTATTGGGTGGCATATTTTTGCCCACTATTTATAGATATTGAAGTTGGTTTTGTTATCCCTGTTTCATTAAGAAGTTAATAGTTAAACTTCCAGACTCTCACTAATTATTACATAGAATATTATGGTATTTTTCTCTTAAATGTACTTTTAATTTTATTATGTATTCTATCAAATTGACATTTTAATTTCCTGAATTACCTATTATACAATGTCATCTCTGTAAACCACCTCAAATCCCATTTTATATGAAGTGTACAAAAAATAACTAAATCTGAATTAAATAAACTGTTTTCAATAGCTATTGCTGAAGATTTTTCTCATTTCAATTCTTAAAAAATCCTTTAAAGAGTTACCTTTTTGTAATCAATTTGAGTTTTCCCTCATGATACAGTCCTTTCTTTTTGAATCTAACAGAGCATAATAAGGAAATGAGACTCTGACTGTTTAACATAGAGTTGAAGAGATGAAGGGTTTGGGGATGAGCCTGAGATTTTCCCATTTTTGTACTGCCTTTCTGCTGTTACAATAGTCTGAAACTCAGGCTCTGTTCCTTTAATTCTCTACAAAAATACCTGACAAAATGCATAGCCTTAATATGTTTGAGTTATCCATTTAAATTTCAAGATTATAATAAGTGCATTACTATTTCTTGAGAAGTATATACTGTTTTAGGGAGACAATCTAATTTTATAAAATACCTTTAATATAGCTGTCTTAGCAATCTGCATTATATCCCTGAAAATAGTTCTGTGTATTTGACTCAGTTGAGTCAATGGACATGTATCCATATCCCAAAGTTAAATGTTTACAATTGTGTTAAAAATTAGATTATTGGTTGTATTAATTTGCATTGCTGAATAACAAATTATACAATGTGGTAACTTAAAGACAACACAAATGTATTATCTAACAAGTCCAGGAGTCTGGCTATAAGATCTCAGGGTCTTATCTAGCATGAATCAAGGAACTGGCTTGAGCTCTTGGCTCCTCTGGTACAGAGATCTTACTGACTGTTGGCAAAGTTCAGTTCCTTGTGGTTATAAGAGTAATATTCCAGTCTGGTGGCTTCAGGCCAGAAATCACTGTCAGTTCTCATAGGCAGTCCTCAGGACCCAGCTCCAGGACCATCTCATTGGCAGTTCACAAGATGGCTGTTTGCTTTCCTTTTTACAAGACTCACCCACACAGAAAAGGAGTGAGTTATACAGTACATGTACACTGGAGGGATGTAATTTTAATCATGGGGACACTTTTGGAATTCTTCCAACTATATTAATCATACTTCAGTGGTTTTTCTAAAAAATATTTTCAAGAACTAATCATGAAGTATCATTATGGCATACAATTAGAAAAAGTAAACAAACCCCCCCCCAAAAAAAAAAAACACAAGTATATTTATTTGCAGCTCTAGAGAAGCTTCTTAGGTAATTTGAAGAATTATTTGGACATAGAATGTTTCTAAAGTAAGCATGACAGGATCAACTTTATTAAAATCAGACAGACTATGTTTTTAACAAATATACACCATGCCAACACTAATATGGTCTCTCTTAGAGGGAAATGGCTCTTTAAATGTTACCCACCATTATTGTGTTTACAGTGGCTAAAATATGTTTTCTTGTTGTCCTCATTTGCGTGGCTTGGACTGTTGGATCACTAGCATTTTGTGAATGGAACAATTAATACAAACATTTCTGTGTGGGCTAAAATGGGCTTGGTAGAAAACTACAAAATAGTTTGACTTTTTCTCTATCAAAGAGTGAAATTAACTGATTTCATATTGACTAGGATTGTAAGATTTTATGTACAAAAAATTACCTTTTTCAGAGAATTCTTTTGAATCATTTTTTGTAAAAAAAAAAAAGACATTGTACTGTTGTACTAATCAAATTTGCCTCAGGAATATCCTCTATTCCTAAGAAATTTTATTATCTGACATTCATTTCATAAGCCAAAATGTGATAGAAGAGCAAAACTAGGGATATGAGCTAGAAAAAATATCTTAACTAGGGATTTGGTGGTAACTAGGCTTTGTAAAACCATCTGTGTAGAAAAAGAAACACCTTATTATTCATAGTAGAGAAAGTTATAACCTTGGAGTTCAACTTCATTCTATCCCATCTAACTGAGAAATTAGACAAAAATCATATTTTGAGAGAAATAGAGGAAACATAATCCATAAACTCCATTAATTGTGACTGTCTTGGCAATCCTGTGTGAAATGTATTAAAGGATCATTTTCTAAATTTATTGAAATATGCAGAGTGTATTAAAAATAACATTTTGCTATGAATTGTTTGTTGATTTTTAGATGTATTGATTTTTATGTTGCTATTTGATGTACACATGTGGTAAAATTATGTTTCTGTTCTTTAATTGGGTGAAATTTGAGTAAAGGAAGGTATTTGTACCATGTAACTGGGTATTTAAAAATATGGGTAAAGGAAAGAGAAAAATGGAAGTTTATTGAACTCTTACTAACCAGTATAATTTTACTTCACTGGTCCTTTCATGTATATGGATGTATATGTACACATACATATGAACATATACACATGTATTATATTTATGTGGATGAATACAAATGAAAAGGAGTGCAGATTGAATATATAATAAATTATCTTACCTTTATTAAAAGATATCTTATTTCTTGGATGGGAGAATCCTTGGCTTTTATTTTTCTTAAATTATGAAAATAAAATTGTTTTAAAGATAGTAATGTAAATATTGCTTTGTGCAATTTAATTTCAAAAATTTTGATCTTTTATGTTTAATTTGTTTTAAAATGTAATGACTATACCATTCCAAATTTGACAAAAACTTCCTTTTTGTTTAGATATGTACTTCTAGGCTCTATGTAAAATAATACCTTCTATGGTATCTACTGATTACAGAAAGAAAACTTTTCTTGGTTCCACTAATATTTTAGTTAAAATATGACATTCTGCAGAAATTCTATTTAGGTATTTTTTAAAAGTTCTTAATTATTTTGAAGTATTAAGCAGTTGGGATGCATGTGGTAAGGTAGGGATGGTGGGGATAATCTTTTGTTTTTGAGATAGGAATATTCTTAAACTTCACAAATCGAAAGTTTCAAAGTTGCTTTCTTTGATCTCTCTGTGGTATACTTCTTTTCTCAATCATAATTTTTTCTGACACTTTAATGTTCTTTACCAAAACCCTTGTAAACTCATGGTGATATTTATCAGATGATGAGTTAAACACATTTATTCTAGTCCTATTTCAGCCTTTGACTCCTTGAATGACCTTGAAAAATTAATATTCCAATAACTACCTGCAATAGTTGAAAAACAAAACCAAAACAACTAACTCAGGGGGATTTTGAAGCTTGATTATAATTATGATTCATAATAAAGTCTACTGAGATATTCCAAGAAAAGGCACTGTACACAGACAAAATATTATAAAACTCTCCAGAGTCATCATTTGTAGGTTATTATTTACAGATATCAACAGAGTTATATTTCATTTGTGCCTGTAGGGTCTCTGATGCTTTTCTGTCAACTAAAACTTTTATTCTCCATAATAAATGTTTACCAAGCTATGGCTTCCTGAAGAAGAAAATGGAACAACTCACAAATTGTTAAATAACATGCTTTACAATTAACTCTACCTTAACTCCCTAGAACAACAAAAATTGGAAGTTTTACCCAGATTTAAGATTATGACCTTTCTACAGAAGAAACCTATTTACAGTCTATCACAGGGCAAAGATAAATGTAATTACAGAGCATCTGGTCATTTTTTCTTTTGCATTCCCTCCTCTTTGGCGCCCCAGTCCTCTAGTCTTTTTTTTTTTTTAAGCTTAGGATAAATACAATTTTTTTGTGTGTCACTGATGGTAGAACTTATATTTATGTAGATTCTTCATACACAAGTACTTTAATTTATTCATTTTCCAACTAATCTGTCTAATGTTAATTTTATTGCTCAACTATTCTGAGAAGGGTACATAGGGATAGGCGAAAATTTACTTTCTACTCCTGAAGTATCAATAATTTTAAGATTAGTGAATGTCCCTCATTTCTGAACCTATGCATAACTATAAGCTTTACCTGAGAGGAAGAAAAGCAATGACGTTAATATTCATAGTTATTCTAGTATGTGTGCCATTCCAATTTCATTTATTAGGAAACAGAAGTTAGGAGAGGTTAAGTAACTTGGCTAAGGACACATAACTAGTATGGTATATATATCACAAATAAATTTTCTTTAGCCCTTAGAGTTGGTTATAGCCAACTCTGTAATGAGACACGAAATCATAATATTTAATTCATGTGTTATTTACATATAAGCTGACATTTTTTTAATGTTAAAACACACAGAATCAAATTGGACTCTGAATTAACAAAATTAAAATATTCTCCAATCGACACATAAAATAGTACGTTTAAATTTGAAATATTTTGACTATGAACTTCTATCTAGGTTCAACTATTGGTTGGCATCAAAGTAGAAGAGAAATAAATATTGCCATTCCACAGCTGATATTTGGAAGAAGAAATAAGGGCCATTGCTGAAAAAAGAGAACCATTATCCTGTGGATGATCTTTGTTCTCAGGGCAAAACCTTTCTTTACTAGATCTATAGTGATTCACCTTATTTTAAAAAGAAAGATTTTGTGTGAATATTATATTTCATAACATCACTTATTTCTCTTTTAAGTGATAAAACATAACTTTGGGGTGAAAAGGAACCATAATAGAAATATTTATTTGATCTGTAATTAATAGCATATCTTTTATGGTAATGTGAGAACAAGAACTACAGCTATAGGCACTAAATCTATCTCCTATGCATGTAAAGTATTAATGGAGACTTTAAAAATCTGGAGGCTATCTCTACAAATGTGTCTGTAAAAGGGACATTATTTGCAGAACATTTGAATATTAATTTAATGTCTAATATATTAAAATAGTAAATAAATTTATAAATGATTTGATTGGAAATCTTATAGTAAATAGTTTTTCTTTTTAAAGATTTATTTATTTATGTAAAAGCACTGGGGTACAGGCCAGAGGTGTGGGGGTGGTGTGAGAATCCACCAGACAGAGCAGGATGCAGAACAGGTAGACTGACAGAAACACACTGCTGAGGGGAGCAGCGGGCAAGGCAGGAGAGGTCTGGCACGCCATGTGGGTCTCCTCCCCTGCCAGCGGCAGGGATCGAACTCTTGCTGCAGTGGCTGCGGTTTGCTTCCTAGTGCGTTGTTTAACCCACTGCGCCACCAGGGCGGGCCCAGTAGTGTTTCTTTTGTATTAAAAGGTAATATTACAAATTTTACTTATATATTATGCAACAATCAGCAGTGAGCACAACCTTTATAAATCTAGAAAGAAATATATGGCAATATTGATATACTGATGTTGTTTAATACTTTTAGGATTTTTAAGTTTTAATTTTGGATTTATGGAGATATAAAGATGATTCCTATATATTCTTTATGAAAATTATTAATTCAGCTATTGATAAAATTTTTAGAATGTATATATACATACACATATACATAATGTTGTCTATATGATATTGTATATCTAATAATTAATATTGTTATTTTCTAAATAAGTTGTTGCATGTAAATTGTTGATATTACCAGGGCACGGAGGAAATTCTCTTACCTCTCTGGGTTCTGCTTGAACTGGATGAGTAAACAAAACAGCTAACAAGACAGGTTAGCACAGAAAGATCAATTTGATAACATGCCCTGGCATGTGGGGAGCTACAACAATTATGCAGGTACTGCCAGTATGAGAAAAGTGGCATAAATCCTTAGTTAAGGGACCTGAGGCACCAAGGAGGGAAAAGGAGAGACTTCTCAACAAAGAGATTACTTCACTGGACAAAACTTTCCTTTGGATGTATGCCCTGTCTTAAGCTATGTTTCTTTGATAGAGAGCTTGTTTCTGGAACTGTCCCTAAACATAACTAATCTTCATTCTTTATCTAATGATAACAGTTTATTTTTTAACCTTAGGTCCCCAGGCCATGGTGACTTTTATTGGAAAAGGTCAACTCTGGACATATTGAGGAAGCCTACCAGTGCCCTTTAGAGAACAGATCCCACAACCTAGAGTCCTTTACCAGTAAGTACTTTTGAATATATTTTTCATAAATAAAGAAGTTTTCCTTATATAACCTTAGCAAAAATTCAGGAAGTATATATAAATAGAACTTTAGTCATATTGCCTTTATAGAAATATTATTTCCTTCATCTAGGATGCAATCCAGGATAATACATTGCCTTTAATTGCCATTTGCTGTTTAATCACTTGGAGGCATTACTTTAATTCTCTGAATTTTAATTTGCAGCTGTGTACCATTAAGAGAAATTATCTAACTTCATTGAACTTTAGATTATAAAGATATTGTGAGAATTAAATGAGATACTATACTTGAAGTACCTTCCTTCAGGAGTATCTGGCACATAACAGGTGCTCAAAGAATTGTAGCTTACAAAAATAAGCAAATAGTATATGTTTATATAATAGTAATAAAATTCATACTTTAAGTGTTGTGAAGGACAAAAGGACAAATCATTTTTTTTTCTTTTTAAAATGCATATCAGTGGACCTGAACAAAAAGTTCAATGTCATTTTATTTAAAACAAAGCACTTTATGTAAAGGTTTATATAAAGGCACCATTTCATTGAATGATTTAATACAACTTATAGATTTAATTACACATCTTACAAAGGAAAGCAGTATAGTTGTATCTCTAGCAAGAAGATAGGTTTTTAAAGATTTATTTTATTTATTTATGCATACAAGATTCACCTCTGGGGAATAGGCCAGAGGTGCTGGGACCATGAGAGGATTCACCATAGATATAGTGGGGAGCAGAATAGGCGGATTGACTGAATTACACTGCTGAGGGGAGCAGTGGGTAAGACAGGAGAGGTCTGCTGCATCATGGGGGTCAGCTCCCTGACTAGGGATTGTGCCAGCTTCATAGTGCTGAGACTTAACCCCTTGTGCCACCAGGGAGGCCCAAGTTGAGGTTTTAAGGCAGACTTTTATACTATGAAAGAGCAGTCTTTATTAAAATATGGAAAGAAGGTTAATTTTAGGTAAGAAGAAATTGATACTGTTCCCATATGTAAAACATTACCATATGTTTATGTTCAACAATGATCTCAGAAAAGTGATGTGCAAAGCAGTACTTTTGTCAACGAGGATAGATCCAAGGGAATGAATGCCTTGTGCCCCTGAAACACATCTCCCTTTGTTTTACTTCCTTCCATTAAAAGTCTACCCAACCAGGTATAATCAGTAGCTTGTCCTAAGCCACTGGCTACTTATCCATGTCTGTCAGTAATTCCCTTTTCTGAAAACTCATTGTCCTTAAGATTGGTTTTGGCCTTTGATAGTTGTTTATCTTAATTTATTATGCTATTAGGTTATACATGTAAGGCTCATGTCCCCCTAAATAGTATTTTCACTTTTTGTAGAAATTGTCTACCTTTCATATTTCTTTTTTGTCAGTCAACCATGTGAATTTTGTGATAAGTACTTAAAGGTTCTAAAAGAGTATGCGTGGAATTGGGATTTTTAATCTAACTCTGGGTTTGAACTTTCATTACCTACATGGAGTGAAAAGCCACCTCTTTTTTGTCTCTACTTAACTGATACTGAATTAAACTATGGATAAGTCTGACTGCTTTTGACATTTAATGACTTCCTACCTCTGTTTATTTTGAGATAAACCTTTATCCATATCTCATAATGCAGATAGTAGAAAAAAGAACAAAGGGTTAGGGAGAGCTAACTTTATTGACCTTGAGGCTCCACTTTCCCTCTGAAGAGGGCTCTTACCAGTATTTTTTCCTCTCTATTTTCCTCACTGCCAGCAGTAAATTTTCACTGAATAGAACACTGCTGTCTGGCTATCCTGTTCCTGTCTCATACATTATTTCCTTTCCTTCCTCACTTTGAAGCTCAAGTTGTGGTGCCTTTCATTTCTCGTCCTCATTTCTTACATTCAACTTTACTTATTCCCAGGACTTTAAATATTCCCTTCCAAAACTCCCTCATTCCAGACACAACCACAAATGAACTATCGTTTTCTATTTCACTGGGCATTGAGACTGTAAAAATATATATTAGAAAACTGATACTTCTAATTTTTCACATAGAGTTATCCTATGGCCATAAGACTTCAGTAAAGCATGTCATTAGTTAAATGAATAATGTCACAGACTAGAAAAAAGTATTTGACAAGAGATATATATCCAGAATATAGAAAGAAACCCTACAAATCTATAATGATAATGCAGACAATCTTATAAAATACACCATATTTAAATAGATCCTTTTAAGAAAAATTTAAATGATGTACAGTCATATAAAAATAGTTCTTAATAGGGAAATGCAAATAGAAGGCACAATGAGATAATGATAAGCACTCATTTGTTGACTAAAATTGAAAGTATAACAAAAAAATTTGGCAAGAATGTAAAGCAAATATAACTCATGGGAGTCTAAAATTTGAAAAGTAGTTTGACAATTCTTTAAAAGTGAATCATAAAACTACTCTAGGACTCAATTACTTCACTCTTTAGTATTTATTTGAGAATAACAAAAATATCTGACATTAAAAGTTTATGCATAACCACTTAAATCAACTTTACTTATAATAGCACAATATTAGAAGTATAACCCAAATATTCACCAATGGAAGAATAAATGAATTTTGTTATAGATATTCAATAAAATAAGATGTAGCAAAAAAATTAATAAACCACTGACATACAAAAAATGGATGTTTTTAAAAGCATGTTGAAAGACCAGTGAGCCCATTTATATAAAATATAAGAATAGGTAAATTTAAGATAATAGTAATCAAACTAATGATTGCCACAAGGGACAGACTGCAGACAGTAGAATAAGAGAAACTTCTGGGTTGATGTAAAGTTTTGATCACAGTATGATTTACATGAATAGACATTTGTCAAATTCATATAAATATATACTGAAGATCTGTACATTTTCATACATAGAAGGAAACATAAGTGATAAACTCTATAACATTGGCCTATGAGATCTCTTTGGGAACTCAATTCCAATAGCAAAGAAAACAAAAGCAAAAATTAACAGGTGGGAGTACATCAAACTAAATATAATTATCATCTATACAAAAAGACAACCTACTGAATGGGAAACGATATTTGTATTTGCACATCTGAGGGGTTAATATCCAAAATATATAAAGGACTCCTGCAATCCAATGACAACCAAAACAATCCAATAAAAGACTGTTCAAAGTTCTAAATTAACACTCCTCTGAAGAAGAGGTAAAGATGGCCATTAGACACACAAAATGATGTTCATCATTTATTATCACTAAAGGAATGCAAATCAAAACAACAATTAGAAATGACTTCATACCTGTTAGAATGCCTATTGTCAAGAATAAAAGAAACAAGTATTCATGAGAATGTGGGAGTAGGGAACCCTAGTGCATTATTTGTGGGAATATAAATTGTTGTAGTTACTATGGAAAAGAGTATGTTAATACTCAGAAAGCTAATATAGAAATTTCATGATTCAGTTATCACACTCCAAGCATTTATCCAAAGAATAAGAAAACACTAATTTGAAAACATACATGTATCCCCATATTCAAAGCATTCATAGTAGCTTAGAGTTGGAAACAACATAAATGCACGTATGTGGATGACTGAATAAGAGGATGTGGTATATCTCCATTATGGAATACTGCTTATATATGAAAATTGGTGAAACCCCGTCATTTGCAATAACATAGCGTAGAGGCTATTATACTAAATGAAATAAATTAGAGGGGAAAAGACAAACACAATATATGATGTCATTCATGTGTTGAAGACTAAGAAACCAAACAAACGAACACAACAAAAACAAGCTCTCAGATTGCAAGAACAAAATAGTGGTTACCAGAAGAAGAGGAGAGAAATTGGATCAAAAGGGTCAACTGTACAGTGAAAGATAGAAACTAGACTTTTGGTGCCCTAATGTAGTATATATAGATGTTTATTTATAAAGTTGTATACCTAAAATGTATATTATATCACAAAGCAATGTTACTTCAAATTTTTAAAAATATATACATTTTGAAATCAAGTTAATCTAAATAAAAAACGTAAGTAATTTGTTTAACATCTGAATAAATCTTTCCATAGTTGAAACCCCTGGGGTTTAATGTATACATTGAAAAAGAAGTACTTTGGAAGATTTTATAAGCCAAATGGCATATTCCATGTTACGGGTACTCAGAGATGACTTACAAGTAATTACAGGCCTCCCTGGTGGCACGAGGGGTTGAGTTCTGTACTGTGGAGCTTCTGCAGTCACTGCAGCACAAATTCCATCCAGGCCAAGGAGTTCCATCCCTGGCACAGCAGACCTCTCCTGCATCGCCAGATGCTTCCCTCAGCAGTGTGTTTCAGTAGATCTTCCTGTTCTGCTCCCTACTGTGTCCCTAGTGAATCCTCTTACCCCCTACACCTCTGGCCTGTACCCCAGCTCTTGTATGCATAAATAAATGAAATCTTTAAAAAAATAAAAGTAAATTCATGAAGATTTTATAAGAAAATATTTCCTGGGCTATTCTCTCGTGCTCTTTTTTTTTTTTTTTTTTTTGCCGTCCTCCAACATAGCACTTTGTGATGGAGAACTGGATCACAAAAAAATTATAGTGTAGATTATATGTGTGTGTATATATATATATATATACACACACTATTAGACTACATTGTCATGCACTATTAGACTACAACTGTCAATATCTGTATCTATATATAAACCAAAAATATCTAGATTTTCATTCCCTATTTTTGATATTTCTCTACATGTATCTTTTATTTCCTATATTCAATATCTTTATTTTTAAATTAGCTTTACCTTCTTACTTATGCTTCATTAATTAGGTAAGTAAATCTTTAACACAAGATTTCGATTTTTTTATGAAAGTCATGATTTTAATTTTTAAAAGTGACATTTTGACAGCAGAAAAAGGAGTGATTACAACCAGTCAGGGGAATGGTACTCTTGGAATCTTCTCATTTGAAGACCTTACACAAACAACAACAGAAAATATTTACCCTTTGCAGTCAGAAAGTTTCAGACTAGGGAAAGAACTTTTTAGCAATCTGCATTTCCTAATCTAGAGGGCCTCTGGGCAAGCTGTCATTTATATAACAAACCCATTTTCAGTTATCTGAATCAAGGATATTAATGATCCTCTTTATTTCTTAAGACAATTTGAGTTTATTTTTCTGTTTCCTAAGAACAGAACCATGCAAATTCTTTAAAAAAATATTCATTTAAAGATAAATTCAGAAATAGACACTTTCTGGACAGGACTGTCTTCTCCAGACACAGATTTGTATGTGATGTCTGGCTTAAATTCCATGAGATGAACTGATTCAGTTCCCCTTTTGTTAAATAATGAATGAATTTTGTTTTGTATAGAACTTTAGAGGAGTTTGTGTGATTTTTAATATTTGTTCGAATTATTTTTAGTAATGAATACAATTATAGCAAATGAGAAACCCTGCTTTTATATATGTTTTTATTATAATTGTCTCTAAGTTTATTGATGTAGTGACCTTTTCATTTAAATTACACTGCATGTGGGTAATATATATGTACTACGTTATGTCAGATATTTTAAAGGAGATATATAGTATCACGTCAAAAGAAAATTATGTGAGAAATAAGTAGAAAGAAGGATTTTGGCCAAATAACCATACAAGAGAACTAAAATAAGTAAAGGTCTACTTTAACGCTATAATAACTTAAGATTTTAAATAAATAGATGTAATGAATCCTTCAGTTAGAAATCTAAGATTTCAACTATTTTATGTCAGTTGAAGAAAAGATTTTGTTGGTCTAACCTATATTCTGAACCCTTAGAAAATGTTTACTTCTTTTTTTAGTTCAGAGACTAGAAAAAAAGATTAAAACCATGTAAATGCAAAGGGAATTGGAACTGACAAAAGTATTTCTTTTTAATAAAAGGATAATTGAATACATAAAGGCTAATCACTCCCAGTCTGGATTTCTAAGTGCTCAATATCTCAGACATACAGGAGGGAGACTGACATTAAGGACCAAAGTTGTTTTCAACAGATTTCTAGCAAGATCACCTTCCTGGGACTATAAAGCAAGGAGAGCATGACATACACAAGGTTTCTAGAACATTCAATGTATTAGAAGGAAAATTAAATGGTCCTTTTTTATATTTTGTAATGATTAGGCTTTTAAGTCCTCACAGAGTTCACTTTGTATTTTGAATGTTATACTTTTTATGAAGGAAATACACTTCAAAATTTTTCCACTCTAAGACTTTAAATTTTCACTAATTCTAGTAGAGTTGCCACTTTTATGTTGAAAATTTTTATACTGTAAAATAACCCAATAAAAGAAATGTATTTAGTAATAAATTAAAATTAGCAAAGGTATTTGCATTAAACCTCTGTAGCAATAAAAATACACATCCTGAATAATAAAGTATGATTTAATTATTTTCTCTGGAAAAAAATTTAAACCAGAAACAATGTAGCATACTAAAATGCCCCAATATTTAACTTAGTAGAACAGTGGGCATTTCAAGGCAGATGTCACAATTTAAAAGATACATAAGCCAGCAACCTTACATTTTTACAGAGAATTGTGTTAAAACAAAAGCAAGATAGTTGACTTAAACTCAACTATATTGAAAGTTTTAAAGCTGAAGATGTAAAAACTCTAGTTAAAAAGTTGAGAATCTAAGACTGGATAAAAAAGAGTGCTCTAAGAAGCCCATTTTAAATATAAAAGAACAGAAAAGATAGAAGTAAAATGATGAAAATGATATACAAACAGTATTCAAAAGAAAACAGGAGTGGATATATTAGTATTAGACAAAGAAGATAAATACATAAAGATGAAATACATACCCCAAATCCTATAGAACTTAATTTTGGATAAATCCAAAATTATCAGGGGAAGATTTCAGTATTCCTCTCTCAAGAATTGACAGAACAAGTAATTAGCAAACCAGTAAGTATGTAGGAGGTTTGAATGATACTCTTACAAATTAATCAAATTGACATTTATAGAATTTACTACAACCAATGATGGCAGAATGTGTTTAGAAGAAGGTTGAATCAGAAAGATGAAAGCTGTAAAGAGGGGTATGTGCCTGAGATGAAACACTTGTCTGTGTGAGTGGGATATCACATGAAACTAATCACTAAAGCTAAAACTAAAATTGTAGGTGGGATAAAAAGACTAAAAGGCTAAGAGATAGCCAGCTAAAGGTGTCTGCTGGAGTGAGAAATACCTTTTCCTCAGGTGAAAACTTTGGCATGATTCTCAAAATGTCACAATATAACTCCTTTGGGGAGGGTATCAAAATCAAACACTTCTCTCCTCTGATGCCAGGGCCACTTTATAGCTGTCTTTAGCCATAACCATTTTTTAAAAAATTTAAGTGTATATTTTATTTACTCCAATCATATACAAAATATTTTTTCAATAAGGAATTGATATAAAATTATTAACTAGATATTTAACATTCTTTTTTTGTATTGCATGTTCAAAATTTCATAAATTCAGATCAGGCAAATATTCAATGTTCAATAACCATGTAGGGTTATTGAGTTGGTTATTGAGTTGGTGGTATTGGAAAGCACATGATTATACAATTTGCACTTAATACTTAGTAGATTTTATCTATAATATTGCTAGTCAAAATTTATTATTTTTTCAACTTACATCTTTTCTTTTCCAATTATGTTCATTAAAGTTGGTTTACAACACTGTATTTGTTTTATGGACTATAGATTCAAACCCCTACAAATGTTTTCATACTATGTCCCCTACCAAAGCCCCAATAATTTGCCCCCCCCCACCTCTGCTGTCACCCTCATTAGTTTTTGCCTTCATTAGTCTTTCCTTCATAGAGAAGTATTAAAATTATATTTTACAACTACATTGATATAAAGACAAATTAATATTCTTTATTAAAATATTTTCTTTGATTTAGATGTTTTTTTTCCTTCTGATTTTAAAAGGTTTTAAAATATTTTGGTGCAACCCTAGAAATACTGTGGGTCCTCTATATTGTATCTCATATCTGGTGGATGTTGGCCTTTGCTGATTGAAGAGTAGAGAGTGAATCAAAGATGCAGGGGAAACATGGTAAGATTTTTACTCTCAGAGGCACAAAATGTCCAAATATTCTTTTCAATTCCAAACCTCTTGTATATGCCAAATCTATGAAGGATTTTAAAATAGTTCTGTTTTAATTGATGATGTTGATTTTCTCCAGGATTATATGTAGTAGTTACTATATAATAATTATAACACAGTTATGGTAAATTATAATAACACATAAAAATTATCTATTAAATGGCCTTTGAAGAAGAGATAAGGAAGGTAGTAAAAAGGGAAAAAATAATGTATCTTTACTCCAATACAATTTGCTTCTTAATCTTGAGCAAATACCTAGTAAAGGTTCTTAAAAAATCATATAGCTGTTTAAAATATACCTGGAATTTAACTTTTCAAATACTGTCTAGCTGTGAAAAATTAGAATGTATTATTACAAACAAATATTTTTATAATATTTATCAAATTATAAAAAATATAAATATGCTTATAGACTGCCTCATAAACAAAATATTACAGTTAATAAAACCAGCATAAAATAAAATGAATAAAAGCCTTACATATAATTTAGGAATTTTAAGAGTTGCTAGTACAAAGTCCCTGAACTTTTTAAAGGTACTAATATTGTACCTATCCTTACATCCCTTCTTGTGATAGCAGGTAAAGATATTTCCTTACAACATCCATGTTTGATCTGATTCTCTACCATGTCTCCTGAGCTAATCAATTTTATACTTTATTTTCAGCATTCTACCATTCATTTTTTTCTTCTAGACTAAAATATTCTTTTTTCCCATTAAAATAAAAACAAATATAAAAATAAAAACAAAACTCTCAACTTTCTGTTTCTGCATAAATAAATCTTTA
The DNA here is from genome assembly GCA_019455555.1 of Galemys pyrenaicus. Classification (NCBI taxonomy): domain Eukaryota; kingdom Metazoa; phylum Chordata; class Mammalia; order Eulipotyphla; family Talpidae; genus Galemys; species Galemys pyrenaicus. Next base: position 6,088,543 of record JAGFMF010011644.1, on the reverse strand, counting down.
AAAAAAATAAATAAGAATGACTCCAGCAAAGTTAGTAACTCCTACATGCTCCTATGTATGTCTTTTTGTGTCTGATTTTAATTGACATTATCAAACACTGCCTTTTAAATTAACTTCCTAGTTTGCCACACTGTTTATATTACCTACTGGAGTTAAGCTGGGCATTTAGAACATGTTAAAAAAGTCATCATCTTTTTTTTTTTTTAATTTATGCATACAAGAACTGGGGTGTAGGTCAGAGGTGAAGGGGGTTAGGGAGAGAATCCACTAGAGACAGACTAGGGAGCAGAACAGGCAGATCTACTGAAATACCCTGCTGAGGGGAGCAGTGGCAAGACAGAAGAGGTCTGCTGCTCCATGTAGGTCAGCTCCCTGGCCCAGGATGGAATTTGTATAGCTGTGGCTGGCTATAGTTTCAGTGCTGAGACTTAACCCCTTGTGTCACTATCTTTTTGTGTTTTTATTTCTGGTGATCTGACCTGACTTCTTCCTGATATTTTAATTTCTAATACCTGGTATTGTTACTATTGTTTAAGAAATGATTGAGACAAGTTTAATATGCACATGAAGAATAGTGTGATCATGGTGTGGAAGAAAAACAAAAGAATCCTTCAGGACAGAACTTACCTTATTTTAATATTTTGTGTTTCATACTACTCAAGAATACATGACAGATCTAGAAGAAATTGAAAATAAAAAATTACTTAAGAAAAGCCTGTGGCTAATCAGTTACAGAGAAATATATCTGTTATGTTACGAATGTATGTGTACTAGCACACACTCACACATAGATTTAAGAAATGTCTAAGTATAGTCAGTAAACAGAAGTACTTAATGCGATTGAAACTCCAACAAAACAGTGATATTATAGAAATGAGTAACCAAATAGTGTGGAATAACAGAGGGGTATGTACAGTTAATCTTATTATATTGTGAAATTGACTTCAAGCAGCAATGTTGATGGTTTTATCATCAACATAATACAACCCTAAGCCACATGCTGAGTGAGAATCTTTCTCTGTGGTTTGAGACAGATGGCATCAGTTCTGCTCTGCTACATGTCCTGAGTCATTGTCACAGTTTGCAGATCAAATGTAGCAATTCCACATTTTCAACATACCATGAGAAAATTTGACCACTTTTTGGTCAAATCTTGCTTAATAACATATAAATTAAAATATTATGGGACAAGACAGATAATTTTCCTTTGCCAACAACAACAGGGTACTAGAAATTGGCTAAGGTCAGTGTAATGTTGATGTTTTTAAATGTATGATTTGAGATGAAACTTGGAGATTTTGTTTTCATACTGCTGAATATGTAAAATTTATATATCTAAAAATTTGCAGATTCAGATTAAAGGTTAGTTAAGCTTTCAGAGAACATCTGCCTTGGGATATTTTGAAAAGAAATGCAGTTTTGTTACATTTTGCCATATATACATTAGAAAAGTAGCCAATAAAGTATTTTCAGTAAATATCTGGACTTCCTTAATGAGTAGATTAAATCAATTATTTATAATTACAGTGTTATTTTATTCATAAGTACAAAGTAATAATATAATAAGCACTTTTGAATTGCAGTTAAAATTTTCTCATTCCTATTTCTACCCTGCTGACTCCACAATCTGATATGCAAGTCACTTCCTAAGCAAACCATTTTATTTCTCCAGTACAGGCAATATTAATAAAGGTGCACAAAGAGAGAATACAAAGCCCCAAATAACCTTACATATACACGTTAGGTACCTAACAAATGTTCATTTGTTGATCAACACACAGAAATGTACACCATTAGTAAGGTCAATAAATGTTCCCAAAGCAAGGACAGTAGCCACAATTCAGATACTCAATATTATTAGCAACTTAGAAACTTCTCTAGGATCCCCAGTAGTCACTACCTCTTCTTCTCTGCAAACGTAAACACTTTCCTGATCTCTAACACCATACTTTATTGGGATTTATATTTATAGCACCTTACACATGGAAGGCAATAAATGTTTATTCTAAAACCATAATTTAGTTTTGCTTGTTTTAGAAATTTATGTAAGTACAACCATACAGTGTGTATGTTTGTAAGATTCATCTATGTAGAGGTATATATAAAATAGATATATATATATTTTTTTTTCAGAGCAATTTTAGGATCACTGTGAAAGTAAGAAGAAGGTACAGTTTTCCCATATTTGCTTCCACAACCCATTAGAGTGTTTATTTTTTACAGTTGATGAACATCATTGATACATAAGAATTACCCAAAATCCATAATAAACATTGGGATTCATTTTGGTGTTGTATCCACTATCATAATGTTATACAGACCTAGAAATCACTATGTTCTATTATTTATACCCCACCAACCTCTGAAAAATCACTGAACTTTTTCCTGCCTGCATAATTTTACCTTTTCTAGAATGTCATGTAGTTGGAACCACATAGTATATAGTCTTTTCAGATTATTTTTTTCTTTTGTATATGGTCTTTTCAGATTTTTTTTTTCTATTTAGAAATCTGCATTTAATCTGCACCTCTGCTGGAGGTGCAGAGGTTGAGAAGATTCACAACAGATAGTGGGAAAAAGAACAGGTGGGTTTGCCCAAATGCTCTGCTAAGTGGGGGGAGGGGTGGCAGCATGAGACTGAAGTCTGCTGTGCCATGTGGGTCAGCTGTTTGGCTGGGATCTAACTCAGGTCATAGCTGCAGTGGGTGGGTCCTTGCTTTGGTGATAACATTGAGATTTAACCCCTAAACCACCAAGGATGCCCCCACAAAATATTTTTGTAAGATAGTACTTTACCTCAAGGATCAAAGAGGGCATTCAAATTAAGCATTTATTTACAAAGTACTGCTTGTGGTAATAAATTTCATAATGACAACTGTAGACAAGAGTCATATTTTATCTTTAAGACAGAAAAATGTTTTGTAGCCTAAGGCAGTAGGAGACTATTGTTTCATTTGAGGACAATGCTACCAGCAGTGTTAATTCCTTTTATACTAAGTTGCAGATGCCTTATCTAATAATATATACAATAGCATTTTTGTTAAGTGCCAACTGATCTTCTGTTGTAGCAAGTAAAAAGAAAATGAATTTTTAAGTTTCATGAATTCCCCTGTGATATTCTTTTGCAAACTTAAATAAATTATGTTCCTGTAGCTATGTAAATGGTGTTACTTTCTTCTGTTCTTCTTTCTAAAACTAAGGTTACTAAAAATATGTAGTGCCAGACCATAGAGAATTAAATCAGATAGCATACTCTGGTGAAGTTAGGAATTAATAAAACAGACACAGTACATAGCCCGCTGAGAGACAAAAGTAGCTTAATTATTTAGTTATGTTGTTTCAACCTTCACAGTTCACGTTTTTTAGGACTAATGCATTAAAGAGGCCATGCCAAAGAACAGAATCTTCCTTTTTGCTTATTTTGGTTAAAGTGGTATCTTGCATTAAAGCAGAAATATGGATTAAAAAACCAAAATGAATTAATTAAACCAGCTGGTGTTCTGTCTTTGGCCTACACCAGTGATTCTCAAACTTGGCTGCTGATCAAACTAAAGAGCTTTAACTACCATGGAAGTCTGGATTCCACTCCCAGACATTCTGATTTTATATGTCTCAGCTTCCTGATTCTAATGTGAAGTCAGGATTGAAAACTACTGACCTCCTCAGGTAACATGTTAGAAAAAACATGGATTTTGAAGAGTCAGAATAGACCCAAATAGAACTTCAGCCATAGTACGGTTTATGAGCACCAATTAAATCTAATGAGCCTCTGAAACAGAGCTGTTGAAAGAATAAAATAAAATTGTTCATGTGAAAACTTCTGGTACAGTATTTGGCATGTACTAGGTATTAATAAATATTTTCCTGTTCTGTTCTGCCTCACCCCTCTGCATCCTGGTTCTTTACAGGATAGGGACCCCAAATAAAATAGCTACTTTTTAGTGCCTGTGTGGGGTTTCTACTTTCTTTATTTTTAATTCAGTATTGAAGAAAATTGCTGGGTAGTATGGAGGATAAAACAAGTTAAAAACTTATTATTCTCATAGTAATGAGATACCACCTCACACCAGTGAGAATGGCCCATATCAAAAAAAGTAGCAACAACAATTGTTGGCGAGGATGTGGAGATAAAGGAATTCTCTTACACTGCTGGTGGGAATGCAAGCTGGTTCAACCATTATGGAAAGCAGTATGGTGGTTCCTCAATCTACTAAGAATGGAACTTCCATATGATCCAGCAATCCCACTCCTAGGAATATACCCAAAAGAC